>JAPQWV010000936.1:0-165000 GCA_027422505.1 Craterostigma plantagineum
TTGCGAACGGTAATATATCGGCAGATTATATCGTTTCGGAGTTAGAATGGTGAAGTTCTGTAAGATAGGATTCCAAATTCGTCCTTGAAGGTCCAACTAAATCCGAATTTTATGAGAACGTTTGAACTGCTGGATCAAAATATGCTGTATGGTTAAATGTAGAATGGCTTTTACCTCGCTGATCTTTTCTTCATCATATATACTTAATTAAACGTATAAATTATATAAATACAACTATAACTAGAGGAAAGAAAATGGATTAGCTATTCGCCTTAGTCAAACAGTAGACTTGATTATTGACAACAATAATACAATATAGTTACAGCCGCTCATAAAACACCTAACGAGCTGACTCTGTCACTGTCTCTCTCAATCTGTATATTTATTTAATTTTTTAATCAGTGTTTAGGTTAGGTATATTGAGCAAAGCAGACGAATCAATGATGTGCTAAAAGCGACGACTTTTCTTCTCTCCCCCTCCTTCGTTCGATCAACACAATGGGCTGGGGGAATATGTTCTTCGCCGTCGTAGTGAGCTTCTCGGCGGCGCTGATCACCTACAACATAATCCTATCGGCGAACGCCTCTCTCAAGCAAGGCCTGCCCGGCGCTCCATCCACTGCTTCTTTCACTTCGTTCTCCACAGTTGATCCAATCATCAAGATGCCCACGGAAGAAGAAGAAGAAGGAGCGACGTCGGCTTCGAAGAAGATGAAGAAGAATCGAAGGCTTTTCCACACCGCCGTTACGTCGTCGGACTCAATCTACAACACGTGGCAGTGCAGGGTGATGTACTACTGGTTCAAGAAGCAGAAGGCTGCCGGGCCAAATTCGGGTATGGGCGGGTTCACCCGAATACTGCACTCGGGCAAACCTGACGCCTTCATGGATGAGATCCCTACCTTTGTTGCTGAGACGCTTCCTGCCGGCGTGGACCAGGCATTTTCTTACTCTCAGCTCTCAAATCTGCTCTACCTATTCTGTTTGTGTGGACTTATTGAATAAATGAATGTTGATATGATATGCTTACGCTGCGCTGTTCAATCTGCTTTTTTTCAGGGTTACGTAGTCCTAAATAGGCCATGGGCATTCGTGCAGTGGCTTCAGCAGGCGGATATTGAGGAAGAGTATGATAATCAGATCATACATTTCCTAGCATACTGTGTTTATTGTTGTTATTTGGTGATTCTCATCTCAGACATGTTGTAATCGTAATTGGTATGTTTCTATTTGTTACTGTATGCAGCTATATTTTGATGTCTGAGCCTGACCACATTATAGTGAAGCCCATCCCAAACTTAGCCATGGAAGGCCTAGCTGCTGCTTTCCCTTTCTTTTACATCGAGCCTAAGAAGTATGAGACCGTACTGCGCAAGTTTTTTCCAAAGGAAAAAGGGCCGATCACCGACATCGATCCTATTGGGAATTCTCCCGTGATTGTGGCAAAGGTATCTCGGTGTACTATTCTTTTATAGGAATCATTTTCCTTGAACTTGGTATTTACCGTCTTAGATGATTATGACAGGATTCGCTGAAAAAGATAGCGCCTACTTGGATGAATGTCTCGTTAGCAATGAAAAAGGACCCCGAATCAGATAAGGCCTTTGGATGGGTTCTTGAGATGTAAGCTGAAGCTCTGAAAAGATCATAATTTGGTTGCATTAGTACTATTCCGAGTTTGTTATGGATGGATTGCTAACTATCTTTGCTAACGCAGGTATGCTTATGCTGTTGCATCCGCGTTACATGGCGTTGGTAACATCCTACACAAGGAATTCATGATTCAGGTTTGAGCTATAATCTCTATTTTTTTTTACACTGAGGTTCTAGATTGGAAATCAGTTTTCCATAGTGCATAACTGTATTGTTGGATATCTTTTATGGCATTCATAATCTTATTGCAATAGAAATTACATCTCTTTAGGGCACTGACATGATGAAGTTCTAAAACTTGGCGCGCTCCTATCGCTTTAGCTTAATATCTCGTAATGATACTTAACGGCCGCTAAAACATCACGCTTCCTTTTGCGCACTTATTGACAGCTCTGATATGTTAATCATCCAACGAACATTCTTCCATTTCAGAAAGTTATGTAGGTTGTAGCTATGCAAATGTTGCTTTTACGAATCCCTGTTCTAGATTTACTGAGCTATTGATTCTTTTTTTCTAACTCGTAAACTCACCTGCAGCCTCCTTGGGATACTGAAATAGGAAAGGCTTATATAATTCACTATACGTATGGATGTGACTACGATTTGCAGGTATGTTTTTTGCTTGGTCTTTCTTTCGATGGTTGTCACATGAGGCCTACCTTTTAGTGGTCGTTCGCCATACCCTCGAAAATAGCAGACCCTTCTCCAATGTCATAATGAATACAATATTTGCTCATTATTTCATATTATAGGGTAACTTAACTTACGGAAAGATAGGGCAGTGGAGATTCGACAAAAGATCATATGACAAAAATATGGCCTCCTAAAAATCTTCCCATGCCTCCTCCTGGAGTCCCTGAGAGCGTGGTATGCTTTTCGACCCCTATAGATAGATAGATCGATAGCTACTTCGTATTTTATTGTTTCTGCGACTTGCCGAAGTCAACTTAACTGTCTCGACTAATTGTCTAAGTAGATTTGAACTTAAAACACATTTGACTCAACAGAATGAATCGTGCTGTTTTTCGTAACGGTATTTATCGTTTTTTTTTTTTACCTCTGTGCGATAAAGATTGACTCGAATGTTTTTATTCCCGACGGCAGGTAACGCTAGTTAAGATGGTGAACGAAGCCACTGCAAATCTTCCTAACTGGGGCTTGTGAATTCCGCGCTTACTGTTTATTAGTCAATCGCCTTTCCGAAATTGGCTCTGTTTCGTTTGGAGGGTAGATTGTGTTATAACTTACGGCTAGTTAAGGTTGCGTACAATTGGAGCTCAAGTTTGGTTCTTTTTCTGGCCTTTCTTTTACTGTTGGTTATTGTAATAAGATACACGTCCCTTTTTATGATTGGGTAAAGATATATTTGTACGTACAACGGAGAGACTATTTCTTCGTCTCTTGTCTTGCGCCTGCGCCTGGTAAGTGCGCAATTTCGCCGCCCCTCGTTTTCGTTTCCATTGCCATCTTAAAAAGGTTCAATTTGCGAATTTTATGCGCCTCATTTCTCATGCACGGAGCCTCTCTCTACTAACCATGACCCATGTTCACATGAAACATTATCTGGTCAAGTGGAAAGGACTATCTTACGCATTGTTTCACCAATGGTGGCAATGATATGCCACTCATTCTTTTTGACCTATGCGCAGATTTTGCTTAGCCGCGCGAACGAGTTGGGGAAGACGAAGAATGGCTACTTTAGTTAGTTTTGTATGTGCTTGTTTTTCTTTTTTCGGAAATCATGCTTTACCGTAACTTTATTAGTTGAATCGCATAAACTTGTTGAGAATTATCCTTTTTATGTTGCAGAACCGAACGAGTTCGTCGGTGCTTTTGACATCTGTAGGGAAAAAAGTTACATTTACTAGCAACACTATGCGTGCGTGTGCTAAAAAATATAATTATAATTACGTTACTTCGATTTTGATATTTATAATATTTTAGTAATAAATGAAATATAGTTTTAAATATATAAAAAGCGAAAACAAGTGTTGGAGTATAATTATAATTACTAAAAAAAATTAGATGTGAAACGATGACTTATAAATTAATTAAATTATAAATAAAAAAATTAAATTACAGATAAAATGACTGACAACTTTAGCCAACTAAGAGCATCTCCAACCAACACAAAACCCAATATTTGGGCTAAATTCACTCCAACGGAACGGCATAACCGAAACTCAAATTGCGTTTGGACCTTCTCTCTCCTACTTTCGACGCATCTTTGCGTTTCAAACAGTTAGTATGCGTTTGATATATATTTATTACATTAAAGTCCTTTTTCTCTCTCTCATAATTATCTGAGATATATTCTCTCTCATATTATCTGACATATATCTCTCTCTCTGACAATCTACAACATATTTATAATAGAGGAGAGACTCAACCGACTATTAAATGGAGCGAATGAAAATTTTTATTTATTGTTTTTCTTGGGTATACACATTAAATATTGATTATCGTTTATGTTCAATTTACAGAGCCAGGATGAAAAGTATTACGCTATAGATGAAGCCAAAGTTAGACAGCCTTATGAATCGGCCCATACACCACCAAGAAAATATTAAATACTTATGAGTTTCTTACATGAGATTTTAATGAAATATAGCTGTATTATTGAAGAGGGGAAATTAAAAGAATCCACATTTTGTGTTTGTATGTCAACATCTGCTTCTCTCTCTCACATAATCAGTGATTTTTATATGTATAACATTATTATAAACTTTACTAATTTTTTTATTAAATCTAAATAATATTTGTAGTTTAACAAAGTTGTAAAATATGTGGGTAGTATTGAATTTGTAACAAATGGTGTAGAAGTAAATATTATAAAATAATCTTTTGAGTTTGAGAATGAGTTGAACGGATGAAGAAAAATTATTGCATTTGAATTTGGAAATGCGTTTGAGTTTTAAAATGCGTTTCTCGATTGGAGATGATGTAACTACCCCATGATAGATAGATAGAAGAATAGTAGAGAAAATTTAAATTGGTATGAACCGCTTAACCGAGAACAATCGTTTACAAATCGTGTTACGATTTGACGAAATAATGCATATCATATGAGATTTGTAAGAGAAATTTAACATAATTTCGAAAATAATACATTTTAAGTTGGGTAAAGAGTCAAAGAATTATCTAATTGGGCAGAGTAACGACGGAATATCGTCGATAAGACTTTTTTGCTGCGTTTTTATTATAACATCATCACCGTGTACGGTACCTTGTCGTCAGCAATTCGCGAAAAATTAAAGACTCTCGCGGGAGCCAATTTGTAGATCAGATCGAAGGAAGCGGAGCTATGGATCCTCCGACGTGGGATTCGTTGCGCAATCAGGTGTGTCGTGTTGTTTACACCTCGCTGCAGCTGTCCAATTTTGCCTTTGCTATCTATCTCACCCTTAGATTCGTTGCTGCTGCTGATGATCTTATGTTTGTTTGCCAATTGTTACATGCGGGCTCTTCGTCATTTGATTCAACATCTAAGATCTTCAACGTGTTTATGTTAATTGCTACGTGATGATTTTCGGTGAGCTGTAGAATCACGAAAATGGCGAACTTGACAGTTGGAAAAAGAAGGGGAGAATCTAGCTAGTATTTGAGCTACTGCAATATCGTGATTTTGGCTTTTATGTTTCTATTTTCCTTTTCATTGTATTATGATAAGCAGATGAAATCAAGATTCGTTGCTTTTTTTGTTCGATTTGATTAGAAGTGATAAACGATAGTAGGCACTTTGGTCGTGATGCTGCTGCTTTTATTTCAACCGGTACCTTGAACAGAAATCTTTTGTAATATTTTTCTCGTTTTTGATCGATGAAGAAAGACGTTTAGGTACAGAGCATCTGAGGCAAAGTTTCCTTTTCAATACGAATGGAGGGTTGTTGCAATGCAATGTAGCCTTTCCAGTGATTAGTTTATTATTTTGACCAGGCGAGGAAACTTGAAGCTCAGCTGGATGAGCAGATGCACTTATACCGTAAATTGTTATCAGGGAAAGATGATTCTGATAATAAAGATTTGAATTCTGGTATTGGTCAACTCCTGAAGCAGCTTCAGCAAGTAAATGTGCAAATGCATGCTTGGGTTTGTCTGGAGGAACAGAAATATTCTCTCACACGTTGACTCGACATCAAGAGATTCTTCAGGATCTAACTCAGGTTGATGGAATCTTAGTGGTCGAATTTCTTAACGTATTACCTTTTACTGGTGTTCAGGCCTTGAACTGCTTGATTTTGCAGGAATTTAATCGATTAAATTCAAGCCACGGAGCCAAAAGAGAACACGCGTCGTTACTTGAGGATTTTCGGGAGTTTGATCGAGCACGGTTAGACTTAGAAGATGGAGGGAGTTCCTATGACCAAACTCTTCTCAAGGAGCGTGCTTCTGTCCATAGAAATACTGGGCAGGTATGTTACTTGTATATAGAAGTTATCATCATGGTGGATGCAACTCTCAGAAAATCAAAAGAAGAAAACTTCCCAATATTACCCCATAACTTCCTTCATGACCAGAGAAGTCCCAAGAAGTTCAAATCATTGCTTTGACCTGCTAATCGTGTAATTCTGTCACTGCACCCAAGTAAAATGATACTCTCTGAGATGGAATTTTGAATGCTTTTCAAATTGAATTTCATCATGTCGGCAGCATCTGTTAGTTTTAAATGTCGTTATTGTCTTATTGGTGTAGATGGACTCCCTTATATCCCAAGCTCAAGACACCCTTAAGTCCCTCGTTTCCAACGTTCCACTTTCGGGGGCATCAATTCGAAACTTAGTAACGTTGGAAGCCGCCTTCCTTCGGTATGCCTCGCTGAAGCTTACTGTTTTTTTTTTTATTATATAAGTCGAGGTGCAAAAAGGTCACCCCACACAGTGGCTTGTTTCTTAAGAAGACTAGTCGGAAAAAAAATCCTTAGCCATGCATTCATTTGCCATTAGTACCCTACACTGTTACGTTTTGCAGGTGAGTCATATTCTCTCGGCGATAAGGAAGAAAAAATCAATGGACACCGTCGTCCTATCCTTAGTTGCTTCTGTTTGCACATTTCTAATATTGATTTATTGGTGGACCAAGTAATTGGTAACGCTTGCTTGCAAAAAATGCAATGCATTGGTGGACGTGTTTTCCGGGGGGAAAAAAAAGAAGAAAAAATGCGTACGTCGTTGCTGCTCGTTTCCAACGTCTTTGTTATTACATGCAATATTTCGTAAAAGTATTGTCAATGTATATCATCCTATATCGGTTGAGATGAGATGAGGTGTTACATTACAGTACATTTCGAAGGAAGACTTCCCAGATTTATTGCACAAGCAATTGACGTATGAAGCCAATGAAATCTCTCCTACCACCAAATATTACCTTTGAACTCTCTCAAACGCACGCTGCACGCCATAATCTGAATTACGTTATAAAAATAAACTTCTATGGTATATTCGTTTATGCTATTTTTATGACGTCACCCCAGGCTTTTTAGAGCACAAAATACACAAATAAATAAATTTTGGCATATATATAGTTAACTATACCGACACGTGGCTTAGCTGGGTTCGCGATAAGAAACGCGCTCCAGCCCAAAAATGAGGCTAGTGTGATTACATACTACAGCAGGCCAGCCCAAGCAGATCCTAAAAGCAGGTCAAATTCTTCCCTCGCTCGACTCGACGCAGCTGAGGCAACAAGAGTGATTCTGACCGGCGATCCAAGAGAAGGGATGCCGTCGATTTCCGAAAAGCAGATGGAGGAACGGCTCACGGAAGCTGGAAACCGTCTTCTCCGTCATCCTCCCCCATCTTCCGACGAACTCCTGCCTATCCTCGATGTAAGTCAGCCCTAACGCAGTCGCATTTACGCGTACATTATTTGCGAACCTTCTGTTTTTGGCGGGGGCGTATGACCAACCTTGGTTATATTGAGCCACCTGCTTGCTTGTTAGGGCCGCTTTGAATCGATGGGTTTTAATTTGCGGGGAGATGTTAAAACGTCTGATTTGTTGATGGTGTGCCGTGTATAATTTCCTTATGCTTTAAGTTTCGTGTGATCATTATTTTCTTCGTTTTCTTCATCCTACCGAAGCAAATCGAAGAGCTATTGTCGAAAGTGGAGCAGTCCCCTTCCAAGTCGATGCAAACTGCTCTTTCTCCGTTGATGAAGGCGATGGTTGTAGAGGATCTTTTGAGGCATTCGGATAGCGACGTAAGAGCTGGTATAGGTGCTTGCATCAGCGAAATTACGCGAATTACAGCACCCGAATCTCCCTACGAAGATGAAAAGATGAAGGTATGCTGCCTTTGAGATAATCTGTTGTTCGCAGATATTTTGTATGATCTTTGTTGGAATTGTTCCAAATACTTCGGAATTTTTACAGGATATCTTTCAGTTGATTGTATCAGCCTTCCAAAATTTGCCAGACACGTCCAGTAGGTCCCATGTAAAGAGGGTAACTATTCTTGAAACGTTGGCCAAAGTCAGATCTTGCGTTGTCATGCTGGATTTAGAATGTGAGGAACTGATAATTGAGATGTTCCAACACTTTCTTAAATCCATCAGGTAGTAATTTCAAACGCGTCTTACTCACAATAGTTTGTTTGCTGCTTAGTTGTTAAAATCTTCTCCTGTTTATAGTGTTCTTTTTCTTACCACTTTTCGTTTGTTCAGTGGTTCTTTTTTATCTCCCATGAGAGTGGTAATTTAGCATCTATTCCAGTTTATTTCCATGCTCGTATGTCAGCTGTTGTATATGTGTCTTGGCATACGCTACAGCTAATTTATAGCTACTTCACATCTGAACTTCACTCCAACAGGGAAAATATGTATTGGTTTGTCCACTTATTCTTTCCTGGAACGAGTAGAAATGTTTATCAAGGATGAGGGTGTGGCATTATCTGTGGGGCGTGATATTATTCCCTTGAATCAATGACGGAGTTTAGAAATTCGAGGAATGATTTTTGGACACTCGCATCATATGATTATTTTTGTCATGGAAATCATGATAATTTTAAGCTTATGCCAAAGTCATTTCTGCAGAGATGATCACGACGAAGTTATCTTTTCATCGATGGAGACAATTATGACAATTCTTTTTGATGAAAGTGAAGATATTAGTGACGCATTAATCTATCCCATATTGGCTACCTTAAAGAGGGACAACGGGGTATATTTTCTGAAAACTCATCTTACGTAGTATTTTCTTCTATTAATTTTGGTGCTGACTGATTGAAAATGCACTAACAGTCTAGTCCACCAATCGCAAGGAAATTGGCAGAGAGAGTTTTACGGAACTGTGCGGACAAGATTAAACCTTATATGCTGCATGCTATAAAATCCCTCAATGCTACAACCGATGATTATGCTGACATTGTAGCTTCTGTATGCGGAGTGGATGTCATCGTACATAGGAACAATAATCAGAACATCTTTGAAGAACAGCCGGTAATGCTTTATATAAATGTTCCACTGTTCGTGTGTCATGCAGTCAAAACTTCTCCGTACTCACAGTCCTAGAAAGACCTGTTGAGTGATTTCTTTGTTGTAGTGAACATTTTCTACTCATATTGATAGTTTGATGGTTGTGAAGTGTGCCAGCCGTGCCTTAGTTTGAGTTAACTTATTATAACTATTGTCACCAAACAGGTGCCCAAGGATGGTAGAGATGATAAAGATATTACTCTAAGTGCGCATCCAAATGTAACTGTTGACAGTTCCTCTGGTGCTGAAGATAATGCGACCGTTGCAAATTCTGATTCACATGATTCGGATGCTCCGAAGTCTGGAAATTTTGAAGAGAGGAAGGATAACTTTGAACCGAAAAAGGGCCAGAAAACTGTGAAAGTCCCGGGGATGACATGGATGTGTCACAAAGTCAGTGTAAGGACATTGAAGTTGTGAAACCTTTGAAAGAGGTACAAGACACTGCAATTCACCTTCCACTATCAACAGCATTTGAAAATGAGGTGGTAAAGGCAGCATCTCCAAACAATAATGATAGCACTCCCGATGAGAGTCAGTCTGGAAATGACCGGGCTGATGTGATGGAAAATTTGGTCAAAGAAGAGACAACATCTGATGGTCAAAATGACGGAAGATCTGACGTGGAAGCAACGGGTGAGCAGCGTTCAGGGGAGTATCGACCTGACAAGAGAAGTCCTGACGAGAAACCATCGAATCAAGAAGAAAGCATAAAGGATGCTAGTGATAGTGATTCTGAGAAAATGCTGCTGGACCAGAAAGAAAATTTGGGAAATGCTAGCAATGAGATGGAAGATGGATCATCGTTAAACAAGAAAAGAGGAAAAAAGAGTGGTCGAGCTAAACCAAGACATGAGAAACAGTCTCCAAGCTCCCCTATAGGAGAAAATAATGTGAAAGTAATGCATTCTACAATAAAATCTACGAAAGATGAAGATAACGAAACTCCAAGAATGAGTGCCAAGCGGAAGCGAACTCCTAGCACAGAGAAGGTAGGCACTTAAAATTTCATTTTTTCAGGTTTGACACGTTCTTCTGACGGGTCCTTAACTTCTGATCATGATAACAGCTGTCAGTTTTTAAAAATTTCTACCTTACTAATTCATTCTTATTTTATTATTGGATTGAGCAGGCATCTAAAAAGGTAGATTACGGAAGGATATAGTTGGTTCAAAAGTTAAAGTTTGGTGGCCGCGCGATCGAATGTAAGTGCTTCTTGCATTTTGTAGTTTCAGAGGTTCTGGTAGAATTTAACTAGAATTCTAATCTCTATTGTTTGACCGTACATTGTTACCAGGTATTATGAAGGTGTAATTGCGTCGTTTGATTCTGTCCGAAAAAGGCACAAGGTCAGCGGGATAGTTAGATCCTCTTGTTAGTGTGATGTTTGTTTTTTAATGAACTTCATTTGTGTTCTGAGTTTTGACAGATTTTGTATGCTGATGGTGATGAAGAAAAACTGAATCTTAAAAACCAACAATGGGAATTTGTCACGGATGATTCGGTTGTGGAAGGGGTAGTTAGTTAGTGAATCATTGAATCAATCAATTTAATCCCATGATTTTCCACTTTCTGCATAATCTCACTATTGTCTTGTGCAGGACCAAGCCGTTGAACCTTCAAGTCGTGATGCATCCTCTGACTTGTAAGTTTCATAGTTTCTCTACACCATCTTATGTTCAATGTTTCCCTGTTGTGTTCCAGGGGGAGAAGCTTTAGCATCTATCCATTATTATATTATGGTGATGTTTGTATGTAAAACTTCTGAATTTCTGCAAACTTGACCTTATACTGCATGCTACTAGTGGATATTAGTTAGTAAAGACGATGCTGATGATTATTTATAGTCTGGGCTGGTTGCATTGGGTACTCTGATGTTCATACTATCTGAGTTTAATCTTTTACCTCACTTCCCCTACCGTGAGAAGAACCAATATCATGCTTTCTTTCTTACATCAGGCAGCGGACAAAGAAAGCCAAGGCGAATCTTGAAACATCGAGCGAGCGAAACAAGATCGACGTCTCGCCAAAAAGGTTTGTCGTTAGTAGTAAATCTCCTTCTTCACAGTCTACAAAAATATGAGAGGGTTAAATCAATGGTTATAGTTTTACTGTGCACGCCAGAAAACGGAAGGAGACTGCAAAAAGTCCTGCTACTGAGGTAACGGATGACCAAGAGCCCAAAGCTAAGAAGGCGTCTGCAAAATCCAAGCCCAAAGGCAGGAAGCAATCCTTGGCAAAATCCAACTTGAAGTCCCCGAAAAAATCGGAGAAAGAGTCTGCCAAAGCATCTTCGGGTATCAAATCTACTCCAAGCAGCTCTAACCAAGGCAGCCAAAAGACTGCAAAGTCTAAAGGCAAAAACCCGCAAAGCACCGAGGGCAGACTGACAAGGTCGGCCACCGACGAGTTAATAAAGACAAGCCCAGTCGTGTTGGAGCAGAAATCGCCTGAGAAGACGACAAACAAGAAGAATTCAGCAGCAAAGTCACGACAAACTGAGACTAGTAAGAAAGGAAGGAAGAGAAAGAGTCGAGCTTAAGGTAATCGGATTTGGCTGCTCTTGTCGTGTTCGTCTTCCAGGGGGAAAAATATTCGATTTTGCGTGTTGTACATCTCTCTCTTTTTCTTGACGTATGTTTCTTTCTTTTCACTATAACAACCTTTGGCAGTTGTCATTGTAGCTTTTAAGTTAAACTGAGGAGTTAGACTACTGCCCTTTACCGCTGTTTTGCAACTCCTTTTGAACTCAGTAAATTATGAGAAGCAAGGTGAGATTGGATTGGTAAATTTACTGTCGCTTATAGAAATAATAAAAATATTCTGAAATGAATACAATGATTAATACCTTATACATGCGACCAAACTGGGGCCAAATTGAAATTTTACATGGTTCGATTTGGTGGTCTTCACTTCTAACGAATCTAAACCCTGCATATCAATGGGGTGATTCTATGCTTACCCCTTTTTAATATACCAACCTACAAAAGTCTTTATATTAATAGGAGTATTATGGTAGGCACAGTATTTAGAAAACAAAAAATTAAACTAAAAAATTATTTTCCCAGGTTTTCCTTGCGGAAAAAGAAAGAAATTAAGGAAAAAAAAAAAGAGGACAGAAGCTTCTACAGATTTCTAAACCCCTCGCACCTTCGTTAGAAAACTTCTACAGCACACTTCACACGGTCCGTGTTGCTTATCCGTAGTCAGTCACAGCACAGAACAATTCCGACGCTTGGTTGCTCGCCTGTTACTTTCCGATGACGATTTACAGAAGCTCGTCGACGCTGCTTAGGAGGCTAATAAGCAGCTCGGCGCTGAGGGCGTCCGTGTCGCAAGTTCCTCCGCGCCACCAACGCGCCCGCGCCTGTTGTCAGCCACATCCCCTTCCCATTGCTGCCGCGAACGGGTTTCCTGCAATCTCTCCGTCGTCAGGCCTCATTACCCCGGCGCGTTCATACTCCACCTCCGCCGCGTCTTCGGCCGAGGTGATTTATTTTGCTTGCCTTCGTTGTTGTTATTACGATTAGTGCGTACTAAGTTATCGGGGTTAGGTTTCTTCATTGCTATTTGATTCGTAACTTGACAGATCACTAACTCCGAGTTTACTGAGATGGCGTGGGAGGGGATTTTGGGTGCTGTGTCCGCCGCAAGGGACAGCAAACAACAAGTCGTGGAAACTGAGCATCTCATGAAAGCGCTTTTGGAGCAAAAGGATGGGCTTGCTAGGAGAATATTCACCAAGGCTGGAGTTGATAATTCGTCGCTCCTGCAGTTTACGAACAACTTCATTTCGCAACAACCAGTGGTATGTGTATTGCTTTTGCTTGACGTTTTTTGCGCTATCACCCAAATATGTTATTGATGTCGGGTGCAGATTTCGGGGGACACCTCTGGGCCTGTAGTGGGCCCTCAATTCAGGAATTTGTTGGACGGTGCTCGGAAATTCAAGAAGGAAATGGGCGATTCGTTCTTGTCTGTTGAGCATCTGGTGTTAGCTTTTCTCTCCGACAAAAGGTTTGGGCAGCAGCTATTTAGAAATCATGAACTAAGCGAACAGGCATTAAAAGATGCCGTTCAAGCTGTTCGTGGTAGCCAGAAAGTAACTGATCAAAGTACGTACTCTTCGTCTTTTGCATTCCAATTTCGTAACTTTGAATAAAAACGGCAAAGACATGCATACTAGCATATATAATATGTATAATATATATATATATATATGTTTACCTCTCACAATATTTTTTTTTCAATTTGTTGGTTTTATATAGATCCAGAAGGTAAATATGAGGCACTCGAAAAATATGGGAATGACTTAACTGAACTTGCAAGACGTGGGAAACTCGATCCTGTTATAGGGCGTGATGACGAAATACGTCGATGCATTCAAATATTATCTCGCAGGACGAAGAACAACCCTGTTATAATTGGTGAACCTGGAGTTGGCAAAACTGCAATTGCTGAGGGGTATTATCTCAACTCTTTAGTAGTGGCTTATTAAATGTATTGAGATTGACTTTTTCCGATCATTACAAGGAACACAATCAACAAAGTGTTCTTTGGTGGTGGCATATTCAAGTTATGCAATATGGTCGTTGACCTTCTGGCATGTTCATTGCAGGTTAGCTCAAAGGATTATTCGTGGAGACGTTCCTGAACCTCTATTAAATCGGAAGGTTGTAACGTTACTACTGCTCAATGTGTTGTATGAGTAATCTTTGGGTGACTCTTAAGAATTTTCTTTTATTGTTTGACTTCAGCTTTAACAGTCTTTCTTTGGTAATTAATTGGGTCTGGACTTATTAAGTCCCATTTTGAAAGTTTGTATCTCGCTATTTCTTAGCATCCTAATGTTAGCAATGTGTGACACTTGTTATTAGTTGATATCTCTGGATATGGGATCTTTACTTGCTGGTGCAAAGTACCGAGGGGATTTTGAGGAAAGGCTAAAAGCTGTATTAAAGGAGGTCACTGCTTCAAATGGACAGATTGTATTATTTATCGATGAAATTCACACTGTAGTTGGTGCAGGTCTGAAATCTGATTTTATCATATGTCCAGTTTCAGCCCTATAATTTTAGCTCTGTGTGACAAATTTTGAAATGTCAATTTATCTTATTTATAATTTATGTTCAGGGGCTACTGGAGGTGCAATGGATGCTGGAAATCTGTTGAAACCCATGCTCGGTCGAGGGGAGCTGAGATGCATTGGCGCAACTACGCTAAACGAGTATAGGAAGTACATAGAAAAGGACCCTGCATTGGAACGTAGATTCCAACAAGTTTTTGTTGGACAGCCATCAGTGGAAGACACCATATCTATTCTGCGGGGGCTACGTGAACGATATGAACTGCATCATGGTGTTAAAATATCCGATAATGCTTTGGTTGCTGCTTCAATTCTGTCAGATAGGTATATCACGGAGCGGTTTCTACCAGATAAAGGTGTGTGATGTTGTTCATTTTCTACTTTCGAGAATTTCTTTTCAGCGTGGAACACATGCACACATAACAATACAAATATTTCGATGTACAAGTTCGCCGATTCTCAATCATATGCTTATGTGATTAGATTTTATTGTTGTATGCTTGCAGCCATTGACCTTGTTGATGAAGCTGCTGCGAAGCTGAAAATGGAAATCACATCCAAGCCTACCGAATTGGATGAGATAGACAGAGCTGTGCTTAAGTTAGAAATGGAAAGGCTTTCTTTGAAAAATGACACCTCGAAATCTTCAAAGGAGCGGTTGAGCAAGTTGGAACATGATTTGGGAGCTCTCAAACAGAAGCAAAAGGAGTTAAACGACCAGTGGGAAAAAGAGAAAATCATGATGAACCAAATACGGTCAATCAAAGAAGAGGTATGCATTGACCCAAGGCCATGTATGACTAGTTCATGACACAGCATCTGTTACACAATTTTGCTTAACTTAATTATTATTTTAGATTGATAGGGTCAATCTAGAGATGGAAGCTGCCGAGCGTGAGTACGATCTTAACCGTGCGGCAGAACTCAAGTACGGCACATTGATGTCACTTCAGCGCCAACTCGAAGCGGCCGATAAAAGCCTCAGCGACTACCGCACGACTGGGAAGTCATTGCTAAGGGAGGAAGTTACAGATCTCGACATCGCGGAGATCGTTAGCAGATGGACTGGCATACCTCTTTCCAATCTCCAGCAAACGGAGAGGGATAAGCTTGTCATGCTCGAGCAAGTCCTCCACCGGAGAGTGGTCGGTCAAGACATGGCTGTCAAGTCCGTGGCAGATGCAATACGCCGTTCTAGAGCTGGTCTCTCTGACCCCAACCGACCCATTGCGAGCTTCATGTTTATGGGTCCCACTGGCGTGGGCAAAACGGAGCTCGCTAAGGCACTTGCCTCGTACCTTTTCAACACCGAGAGCGCCCTCGTTCGTATCGACATGAGTGAGTACATGGAAAAGCATGCTGTTTCCCGATTGGTCGGCGCGCCGCCGGGATATGTTGGCTACGAAGAGGGCGGACAGCTGACCGAAGTTGTTCGACGGAGGCCGTATTCTGTTGTTCTGTTTGACGAAATAGAGAAGGCACATCACGATGTTTTTAACATCCTTCTGCAGCTGCTAGACGACGGAAGAATAACAGATTCTCAAGGACGGACCGTCAGCTTCACCAACGCGGTTGTGATTATGACGTCGAATATTGGGTCTCATTACATCCTTGAAACGCTTAGAAACTCCCAGGAAGGCAAGGATGCTGTGTATGATGTGATGAAGAGACAGGTAGTTGAGTTGGCAAGGCAGGCTTTCCGACCAGAGTTCATGAACCGAATAGACGAATACATTGTTTTCCAGCCTTTGGACGCCCAACAGATCAGCAATATCGTTGATATTCAGGTAATGATCATTCTTTCCTGCGTATGTTGTTGCCTTGTTTTTTTTTTTTACTCCTCGATTTGTGATTGCGGGTGATTTCTGGGTTGCACAGCTGAACCGCGTGAAGGATAGGCTTAAGCAGAAGAACATCAACTTCCATTACACAAAGGAAGCTGTGTCTCTTCTGGCGGCAATGGGCTACGACCCTAACTTTGGGGCAAGGCCGGTGAAGAGGGTGATACAACAGATGGTCGAAAATGAGATTGCAATGGAGATCTTAAAAGGGGATTACAAGGAAGAAGACACCATCATCCTTGATCAGGCCATAGCAGGATATGAGGGAGAAATACAGACCATAACTAATAATAGTAGACTCTGCATAAAGAAACTGCAGCACTCAGCTGCTGATGAAGCCATGGTCGTCAACAACTAAAATATAATAGTGTATGTTTCATGTTTGATAGACCTTAGTAATTACTACCGACTAATTGCTCCTAAAGCAGCAAATGTCATGGTAAATCTTCAGACGTATGAACCAAACTGGGAGAAAGTGCACGTTACGTAGACAGAAATAATTAAGTTTCTTCAGAGGATGACCAGAACTCAAAATCAAAGTACATCTGTATATATGCATTTCAAAGAGAGGCAGGTAACATTTTCTAACCACAATATCCAATGTTAGCAAGATAATGTCATAAAATGGCTCAAATAAGAAGCTTCCATAAACTGCAGCCCAATAAAACCCCAACTTGAACTTCTGTGTCCAGAGATTATTCCCCAATGGCAAAACAAGGGGACGTCGTCATGGCCCGAATAAAAGAAGCCACCAAAGCTCGTATAAGCTGAATAGTGTAATATAACACAACACCTTCACTGAATAATTTTATGTAACAAGAATCAAAAGAGGAAAGAGCTACGAGCCCAGAATAAAGCATGAATCTCTGCCCAGCTAGAAACAGTATACAGAACTCCTGATAGCCCTTTCCAAACTGAGGTATCACTATTATCGGCAATCTGCTTCTGCTTTTCGATCACGCCAGGGAACAAAGGAACGAAAGAGACGCCAAAACGACTCCCCACTTTTCTCAGACTCGAGCTCGATCCTATCACTATGCCAACATCCGCCTCAAGCAAGCAAAGCAAGTCACCCACTGAATCTCCTATATATACAGTCAGATTCTTTCGGCCATTGTCAAAAGTCTGTACGATATTGGTGAACGCCTGAACCTTATCGATCGGAGACTCGACCTTCTTAACAATTTCCCCAGTGGATGAGGTATCTTCATATACGAACTCATTTGCATGGACATTAACAGTGTTCAAGCCACCTAGTTAACGTGAAATGGTGTTAACAATCAGCTAGATATGGTTAAAACATGAAATGGTTATAAACTAATTTGGTCCTCAAGTGACAAACAGCACCTGATGAAAAAGCAGCCCGAATAAGATCACCGCACCAGCAATAGGAAAGCACATGGATGTTTGTGTTCAAATTTTCATTCTTAGCAACGCCTTGGAAAAATGACTTGCAACCATCCTGGAGAATTAAGCGTTCCCCGGCTCTTTTTATATCTTCAACCTTTAGCCCCTTAAGTACACCAGAATCTATCACTCTCAAATTTGCAATCCTTTCAAACTCCGAAAGGGCCTCGAGTGCTTTACGTAGACCTTCATAATCGAACTTTTCAGCTGCGATGCAAGATTAAGATGGTCAGCTCTGTTTCAAGGTATGGAAAGAGAAAACTTCACTTCCGTATATATTATATTAAATCAGGTACCTGGACCACCAATCAATATGCTTTCGACGCACTGTTCATACTCTTCAGTATAATGCTTTGACAGTTGTTCCCAGGTGCTTCTCAAATCAGCCGATGACATCCGAATAAGCAGATCCCCAGATTGATCTGATTTTGGTGCTGTTACAATGG
Organism: Craterostigma plantagineum; assembly: GCA_027422505.1. NCBI lineage: Eukaryota > Viridiplantae > Streptophyta > Magnoliopsida > Lamiales > Linderniaceae > Craterostigma > Craterostigma plantagineum. Next base: position 17,904 of record JAPQWV010000936.1, read on the forward strand.
CTATTTCAGCCAAGACTGCTGATGAATCCACAACCGAGCAAGTCAAGTCAAAATCTGAAAACAGCATGAGACAATGTTCGGCTGGATTGTGATCCTTAGACAGAGGAACCGCAGTTTTCTGATCGAGCGGATGAGCTAGAAAGAACTCTATTTCAAGTCTCATAGCTTGATGATACAACTTTTCAATGACATCAAGCTCTTCTCCAGTTAATGACACACTTAATTTATCCAACAAGTCCTCTGTTTGCAAAGCTGCTTCCTGTAAACAAATAATTAGAGGGCAAAACATTTAATAGGGTAATATGCCATATGGACATTTAATAGGGCAAAGCTGCTTCCTGTAAACTAATGACGAGGTCACTAATGAGACACTTCAACTCTACACTGCCAACTAGAGCAGGATAGTGGGCTGCGGATAGCTTTTTGATAGCAACCTTTAGAGAAACAGAGATACTTTGTTCAACCATAGTGAACAGAAGAATACTCACTTGGGCAAATGAATCATGCATTTTGAGCTCTTCGAGAACACTTTTCCGCAAATCAGAAATGCCAATTTTTGCGTCATCATCGTCTGCAAACTCCTCGGCCATTTCATACCTATTGTAATACTAAGAAAATCAACGACTGGAATCCTATCTCATTAGATCCCATACATCTTACGTGAAAATAAGCTCTTCCCGAAATCCACTCCAACCACCAAGCCGAACATATAGAATTATTCATTCAAACTCAATTCTCAGGAATACGATAGCAACAAAAAACACCTACGCTAAGTCAGGAAAAAAAATAATAATAAGGTGAAAGTTAAAGAGGAAAGAATAGCTCACGCTTTGGCGAAAGCTCTTAAGAAATGAACATCTTGAGCTATGTAGCTGCGAAAAGACTCGATTTTCAAATTTCCAGCTGCCAAAGAGACCACAAAAGGAGTGTACAGAGCTTGCGTCCACTCTTTCCCGTTCTTGATCCACAACCTTCGTCCCAAACCCTCCTCCATCGGATAACCAGCTCGAGCCGACGTGGATCGGGGGCAGGGGCAAAATCGAGAGAATTGGGGTTTTGGCAACGAAGATTTGAACAGATTAGAAACTCTCAATAGCATAAATAAGCGCCGAAATAGGCCGCAGCCTCGCCGCGTGATTTTATACGGTCGTGCGCCACGCGCCGGTGGTGGCTGCCGAGGTGGTGGCGGCGAAAACTGGAGAATGAAAAAGTGGCTTTCTGAGGTGTAAAGTGATGGCGATAGATTAGATAGTTGAATGCCGAAGGCAGCCATCGAAGACTAATACAGTATTATTGGGCTTTAATTGGGCCAATCACTACAACGTAATGGGCTTAAGGCATTCACTTCTTATTGGGCTTTATTCAGACAGGCAAGACGTACTACAGTTCGAAACATCCGAAAAAATATTAAATAATCTAAATAATAAAGAATAGCTAGCAATTATGACGTCATCATCACGGGCACTGCTGGCTTCTCCCGGGCCCACCGTAGTAGAAATGAGTCCTCCAAGCATCGCTGTACGAGCTTTGAACATCGTAGCAATACGCATTCTCGGCCAAGGTGGACAAATCTTGAACTGAATTCAGACTATTTTCGGAGTCGACGATCTCTAAATTCCTGAAATAGCTCGATTTTCCGAACCCTTCCGCCGCGAACCGACCCGAACCCATCTGGGTCGTGGTGTGCTCGTCGCCGGGCCGAGTGTTGACAATCTCGCCTCCCCACTCGACCATCGTCGCCCGATCGGACAAGTGCGTGAATAGCTCCGCCGGCCAATAGCCCACCAATGTCCCGTCGCCGAAGCCCATCCACCAGTTTCCCGACTTTGGATCCTATGATAAATCGATGAGAGGGAGGGTTAATAATGCATCGCATGGATGAAATCGATGAAGCTGTATTGAAATACCTTTTTTTTATACCTTCCATATGAGCAAGGTGATCTCATACTGTTCACCGTCGGCGGACGACACCGGCGAAATAGCAGCTCCGACGGCTATTCTGCTGCTAGTCTGAACAAATCCCGAACAAAGGAGGTTGTAGCAGCCCGTCTCTTGGTAAGCATCGCTCTGAGAATTATTGTAAAGCATATACATACGTTTCCGTTCATTGTGTGTGCGCGTATATATACATAAATGGCTAAAACAAAGATAGAACTAGAGAGATGAGAGTTTCTTACCGTCCAGTAAGTGAAGAGCCTCGGCCTGGTGTCTCCGTACAGCTCTGGACTAACCTGACTAGTATGAAGGAAAGACGAAAGCTTCACAAATCCAATGTCTAAAGGTATATGTTAAAATGCGTCAAAGAGAAGGTTATGCTTAATATATTCAGTCATTGAATAGGTGCTCCTACCTGCCAGCCAGCTTCTATGCTGTTGAGGTCGGACCCATCGAAAGAACCCGAGAGGACCCAAATCTGTGAAAGGCTGAACTCGTTCTTGGCCTCGACAAACGGGTCCCACACGTTGATAGTGGCTTTCGCGCCGTAGATATCGTCGCCCGACGACTTAGTGTAAGCGATGGCGTGCTGATATAATTATAATATAAGTAAGCAGTTTTAATTTCCAGTTAATAGTTTTTTTGATGAATGGATTCTCAGACATATAGCTTTATATAGCATGAAACCAACGGCTAGCGAAAAAGCAGAACCTCATGGCCATATCCGCCGACGTCGGGCGCAACAACGAGGGCCTTCTGAGGACGAAAAGGATCGATAGGCGCCGAACTTTTAGGCTTTCTGCCAAAGTCGTGCAGCGATTTGGCCCTCAAAACGTCGCTCGCAGTGCTGCGACGTACTGGGACGGTGGCTTTCGGACAGAATTGCCCCTCGGCGTGCCACAATTGCCACACGCCTTTGAACCCGTCTGATGCGCTGGAAACTGTGGCGTTGCTCGCTTTTGATTTTTGTTGTTCTTGGTTGTCGCCTGCTTTTGTTCTCGGGATTTTCGGTCGAACCCTCTGCGAAATTCGTCGGTTATGATTATAGTTTTACGTTGCCAATGCTAAACACTTGCCAGAGCTGTGTATTATTTATAACCTGGATTTTGTGATTCTTTAGGAGAGGATGATCTAAAGCTGGCTGCTTTCGTTTGAGGACGCAGTCTATTATGTCTCCATCAGGGCTCTGATGAAGAACACAACACAGTGAGTATGATCAACAAAAAACTCGGACATTATATGATATGCAGGTAAGATAAATGGTGGCATACCTCGATGGTTAGGATAGGAGGCTTGTTGATCTTGTTCAAACGCCTTTGGATCCTTGCTAGCCTCAAGCTGCTAACTTGTTTATATCTTGTGTAGTTTGCGACGTTATACGAAGAAATGGCCGTAGATTTCATGGAGACGAGAAAGCACTGCAGCAAGATTATTCGATACAATACTGCAAGAGTGGTATTAGAGTAACGGTTTTTTCTTGAAGCCATATTTCGTTCATCGCTGTATCACATTCTTCGCAAGTTATTACAGCAGCCAAAAGAAAGACAGAACAAGGAAGCTGCCCATCGCATTAATGGCGGCATTGAGAAGGAGGGTACAATCAAAGCATGCATTCAAGTGTCTTTCGCAACTACCTTGGTTCTCTTTTATTACACGAGTCTTTTTAATTTACTGCAGAGGCCTACATACGTAGGAGTAAAGCGTCGATCTGTGCATGGCTTCTTCTCTGTCCGCCACCAATCAATCTTCGCCATTAATTCTTCTCTTCCAAGACCCCAACTAACTGTCTTTTCTTTTCTTCTCAGTCACTCCTTTTTTTTTGGGGGGTTTTCTTCTTTTTTCATTTATCTTTAAGAAATTATTCATTTTAGCTTAACTACTGCATCTCGGATATTGATTGAAGATGAGCATATATTTTAATATACGTATATCTATTGATTCGCTCTATACTACATAATGTAACAAAAATTGAAAAGCGACGACATACAACTTTGGATGCACAATAAAATAGCTTACTGCTACTGTCTTGGGTAAGCTAGCATTGAACTTGTATCTTTAATGTTTATATATATGATATGAAATACTAATGCCAACTAAAAGGCCCATGGCTAGGAAATCATCGGAATTACAAGGCACGCCTCCCAACGTAATCTCCCCGCCATTATCGTCTTCGCCGGGAGGCTGTGTAAAATTTCCGGCGGGAAAGTACAATTCCGACCAGCTCATGGTACCACTACTCCTATGCTTATTATTCCCATCGCCGCCTTCTTCTTCACCGAGCAACGTCGGCGCGTCAACATCCTTTAACATCGACTTGATGGGCTCATCGTCGTCGTCCTCAGAGCGATTATTATTTCCATTGGTGTCGTCATTGATTACTCCTCCGTGTAAATGTAATCTCTCCTCATCTTCGGACGACGACGGAGATCGATGGTGAAGGTTGAGCTTGGCGCACGAGCCATAGAGCCTCTTAGCCGCGTCGTCGTAGGCACGCGCGGCTTGGAGTGACGTGTCGAAAGTCCCTAGCCAGACGCGGGCCCCACGGTTGGGCTCCCTTATCTCGGCGACCCACTTTCCCCACGTGCGCTGGCGTACGCCTCGGTAAGTACACGTGGCATTATCCGGCCCGCCTTTGCCGCGCATGCGCCCTTTCCTTGACCGGCGGGCCGCCGGCGAGGGCTTGGGCTGTTCATGTGTTGTGGCGCTCATCGGCAGAATCTACTGTGTTCTATTTTAGCCGTCTTCTTCTCAACTATTTCATAGATTTTCTTTGGGTTTTCTAATGCTTTGATAGTGATGACGCGGATTTATGGCGACAAGCAACGTGGAAGAATGGATCCCAAGGAATTGCGTACGTGGCTTGCATGGGAGATAGTTACTTCAAAACGAAGCAGATTTATCATGAAATATCACATTAACAAATATCATGAATTACCCAATTAAATTTGGTTTTTTCCATCATTAGTTTCGTCGTCCTCTTGGGCAACTCAAAATAAGGATTATTGGTTATGAGCGAATTCAAATAACATAAATAAAATTGTCCGCATACCACCGAAATCTCCCCTTATTTCTCTTGGAGTCGAGCGAAACAGAGTCTTTCGGAATTTTTAGGAAAACGATTGCTTGTTTCCTATCTTATTTTTTTCATTTCTTCTCCAACGACCATTTTTTTAATCTTTTTGCAGGCGTTATTTCGCAGTTTCGTAACGTAAAGGGGGTCCTTCGTTTCTCCTCGAGGACCCTACACGCTAAATAACCTCACCTATGCTCCATGATTAATTTTCAAAATCTGATATAATAATAACAATTGATGAGCTTCTTTTTCATATGCATGCATAACAAGGATTTGGATTCTTCGATTCGTTCTAGCTATCATCGTTGAGGAGAGGCAATACACTGCGAGGAAAAGGAGGAGGAGACAAAAAGAATTCATCGGACTCAATTACTGTAATAAATATTGCATAGATTAAGAAAGACTTGTCGGAGGGTTGCTGCTGGTTTTGTCGCGGAGCCTGAAGACATGAATTGCTTCCCATGTTTTCAAAATAGGCAGCAAAAGGAAAGCACCGCCGAATACAATAATGCCAACGACGGCGACGCCGCCGTGGCTCAGCCCACCGCCTACACCACACCACCGCCGCCTGGTATAAAAATCTAATCTTTTTTTTTTTTCTTACGTTGATCAGCTGTTTGTTGATGAACAATAAATCTACGTCTTTTTTCTACTACAGTAAATAACAACCTAAGACCAAATAATCCAACGCCAGCCGATTCGAACAACAGCGACAATTTAGCAGCAGAAAGCGAAACGTGTAAGGTGTTCAATTTCAGAGAACTCGCCACGGCGACCAAGAATTTCCGCCAAGAATGTCTGTTGGGCGAAGGTGGATATGGAAGAGTTTTCAGAGGAACACTTCAACAGCGAAGCGGACAGGTATATATACATATATACATATATATATAGTTCATGCAATAATGAGTATTATTATTATTATTACAAGAGAGAGTTTGGATTGCAATCTCTCTTCTTTTCTTTCTTTTGTTGACACAGATTGTTGCTGTTAGGCAACTAGACAGAAATGGTACACAGGCAAGCAAAGAATTCCAAGTCGAAGTCTCTTCATTGAGCCGCCAAAACCACCCTAACCTCGTCAAGCTGATCGGTTATTGCGCCGACGGAGAACAGCGAATCCTTGTGTACGAATACGTCCCGGCTGGCTCTCTCAAGAGCCATTTATTCGGTAATCATTCGTTATTACGCTAACTACATATATGGCGTGCATATGAAGCTTGTGGGCTTCTCACTGTATGAATGAAATTTCGCTTATAAGTCATATGTTTGTTTGCAGAAATTCAGAATGGTAAGAGTCCCTTAAATTGGAGCTCGAGGATGAAGATCGCGTCGGGCATAGCACAGGGGCTCGAGTACCTGCACGAGACGGCCAAGCCCGAAATCATATACCGAGACTTGAAGTCGTCGAACATTTTGCTTGACGGGGATAACAATCCTAGGTTGTCGGAGTACGGGCTCGCCAAGCTCGTGCAGGGGGGTAATAAGATGCACGCCGCACCGAGCGTGATGGCGGCCTCTGGGTACTGCGCGCCGGAGTACGAGAGGCACGGCGAGCTGACTCTGAAGTCCGACGTGTACAGTTTTGGAGTCATTCTGCTCGAGCTCATCACCGGCCGTAGGGCCGTCGACGCTTCCAAGCCCGCGGACGAGCAAAACCTAGTTAGTTGGGTAAGTAGTATATAAGTATAAAATATGTTGCAATTCCTTAAATGTTAAACGTTTTTGTGAAGTGATCATTGAACATGATATCAGAGCGAGACGTGCGGGTACCCACAAATCCCAACGCTCGAGGCTAGATAATAAAATAAACAAGCCTAACATTGGGCGTTTTGGGAATAAAATATATAAATTTAAAATATGATGCAATCCCCTTAAAGTTTTTAGGTGAAGTGATCGCTGTTTGAGAACATATATAACTGTTTTATGTCTTTTAACAATAGGCTCAGCAGTATTTCCACGACCCGAAAAAGTTCCCGGACATGGCGGACCCGCTCCTACGCAACGCATTCCCCGTGACGAGCCTCAACCAGGCCATCGGGGTAACCGCTATGTGCCTACAGGACGAACCGCAGGCCCGTCCCTTGATAGCCGACGTCTCGGCCGCGCTCGCATTCCTAGCCGTGGCTCCGCCCGAGGCTCCGATCCCGGACCGCCTCGTTCCGATTTTATCGTCGAGGGTCGACTCGATAAGCCAATTCGGAAACTCGAAGAGGTCGTCGAGCAACTTCTCTTCTTCTTACCGCAACAAGAGCGAGAGCCGCCGCAGCACTAGTTCGAACAGCTCCGATGAGGAGGAAGAAGATGGAGATGATGGAGGGAGATCGCCGCCGTCGATGAAACGGACGGCCAGGACGGATTCGTCGAGTTCGAGGAGCAGTAGTGGGTCGGGAGATTTTAGCGTCGCCTTCAGCTTGCGTTTGAGCTCGAGGAAAGATATTGCAGTCGCCGGAGAAGAAGATTACAGCAGCGACGAGGAGGGTGAGTGGGACGGAGGCGGCGGCAGTAGCGACCACCGTCGGAATAATTGGTCGGCGAAGAGTAGGCGGAGAAGCTTTGGATCGTCGGGAAAATACTATCACGATGGGGACAAAAGCATGAGATCGGACGGTGGAGAGGAGATTACGGACTCGGAATCCGAGGAAGACTCAGATCATTAAAGAAAGAGTTATTATAGTTTGCTTTTTTTTCCTTTTACTTGTTAACTTTCTGATTTTGCTACTCAGCTTCGATCGAACCCGTGATGCATATTAATGAAAGATGTACGCTTTTATTTATATCCTAATGTTTAATTAAACAAGAGTGCATGAGATTAGTTGATTGATTTCCACGAGTGTTTTGGCAATTATGATAATATAAGAAACGTTCTATAGAAGTGGAAACTTAAATATGAGTATTTTGATACAATATTCATTACCAGTAGTAACAAGGCTGAGCAAACTGTATCTGATGAGGAAATCTCATTAACTTCTGCATGCACTCTAAATTATGTAGTCGAAGATTTGGTGTTCTCAAAGAAAATATTAAGACATTCCGTACGGATTTTTCTTTCCAATTAATAGAAATTGCAGTTAATACGCTATCCGCTGAATAACCTATGAAATCTCTCACTTTCATTCTTCTACATAATTTCATTACCTTTTCTTGTAGCATGATTAATAGTTTAGTGGCGACAGCCTTAATTTTTGAAGTGGCAAAAGTACATAATTAAATTACATATGGTGGTTTTCATGCTAGAGAATTCAAGAAAAAGCACAATGGGAATGCTGAGAGCCTTCTTACTACTACAAGCTGCCGTTTTGCTTTCGTCTTTCATGGTTTCCCTGTCGAAACATACGACAAAGGGGTAAGCTATAACTAATATACTTCAAAATAAAGTACCGAATTCATATTGGTTCGTCTTTTGTGGCGTAACTATGAAAGTACTAGTATATACCACTTCATGAAATCCCCGTTATTGCATTTTAGTCAGAATCTTTATTATTTTTTGTTTTTTTCTTTATTAATGTCTTCATTTGTTTTTGTCTCACCCCTTTTATCTCTTACATCACGATCTTCATACAGCAAGGACGGTTCGTCAGCTTTGGGAGTGGAGTTGTATCAACAGGATAATCAAGTAATACGTCTAGTATATTAATCACGATATACGTACGTATGTATGTATGTATGTATGTATGTATGTAATGTTATCGTTATTGTTTGATCATATCATAGGTGGTGATGAGCAATGGCATTGTAAACGTAACGTTAGGAATTCCAGGTGGCTATGTCACTGATATTACATACAAAGGGGGCGAGAACTTGCTCGAATCTCAATTCACTAAAGCAGATGATCGAGGGTATAAGTACATTACGCTTACATGGTTATGATAAATATATATCTATATACATGTGATGTGCAGCTATTTGTGTTTAATCTTGAATATTATAAATATACATACATATTAGGCATTGGGATATCGTCTGGAGCAAACCGGGAAACGTTAATCCTGGTGTAGACAAGTACGTAAAAAAAACTGATTAATTTTATCATCAATATGTTTTCATTGTTTTCTTCTTAGAGCTTTAAACATAACTCCATTAATGGCGTGCTTATCACACCGCGGATTAATTAATGCAGCTTACTTGGAAATACTTACAAGATCATTAGGCACGATGAACATCAGACAGAGATCTCATTTACTAGAAAATGGACCTCCAATGGAACCGAATCACCTCTCAACATCGATAAAAGGCAATAGAACTATTAATTGAAGATTCATTATAAAAACCTGAGGTTATATACATATATATATGTGCAGATATGTGATGTTGGCTGGTTCTCCTGGATTCTATTCTTATGCTGTAATGGAGCGGTTAAAAGGTTGGCCTGCTTTCGACATTCATGAGGGAAGAATCGTATACAAGCTTCGACAAAACAAGTATTGTACAATATGTTCTTACACACGCATTATTTCCTATGTAATAACTATAAAATGCGATGATGATTATATCTGAATAAATAAAAGGTTTGAGTACATGGCCATGTCTGAGGACAGGCAAAGATACATGCCGACTGGTAGGGATCATGCGACGGGCCAAACCCTAGATTACAAAGAAGCTGTTGTCTTAACAAACCCTACTAACCCCGAGTTCAACAGAGAGGTAATAACTAACTTGTTAAGCGATAGACTTTTGCAGATTTTATTCGAATGATAAAATTTACGTATAAATTTTTAATAGGTGGATGATAAGTACTTGTACTCGAGCGACAACAAGGACAGTCTAGTCCATGGTTGGGTAAGCAGCGATAGAGTGGGATTTTGGGTTATTACACCGAGCAACGAGTTTCGCATGGGAGGCCCTTTCAAGCAAGATCTTACCTCTCATGTCGGCCCTGTCGCACTTTCTGTAAGATATATATATATATATATATATGATATATATATATGTGTGTGTGTGTGTGTGTGTGCGTGCGTGTGTGTGTTTCTATCAAGTAATAATACTAACCAAGACTTTCTCTTCTTTCTTGATTATTGCAGATGTTAATAAGCCTACACTATGCAGGGTATGATCAAGCTCTAAAGTTCGACAAGGAAGAGGATTGGAAGAAGGTCCTCGGCCCAGTTTACGTCTATCTCAACTCTGCCGAGCCTAAATCAAATCCTTCGATCCTTTGGGAAGACGCAAAGAAACAAGTACAAAACTCGCGCATTAATTTACAGTTGGTTCTTTCCTTTGCTTTTTCACTTTGCTTATGCTTAACCCTAATTAATAAAACAGATGAAGAAGGAGGTGAGCCATTGGCCTTATAGTTTCCCCCGCTCGAAAGACTTTGTCAAGTCGAGCCAAAGGGGATCCATAAGAGGGCAATTTCTCGTTCGTGATACGTAATAATATTACCGCATAAAGTCGCATTATTACACTTACATTAACGATCACTGATTGCGTCGTAAATGTGTTTATGGTTCATGTGCAGCTTTGCGATCAATATTACGGTGCCGGGCGCATTAGCTTACGTGGGGCTCGCACCGCCTGGAGACGCTGGCTCGTGGCAATTAGAGGGCAAAGTACTCACTCAATCTAGTAAGGATAGGATGAAACCCTAATTTGTAGTTACTAAAGTTAGCATTTTTTCTTCGTGGATCTCAAATTAGGGTTACCAATTTTGGACTCAAACGGACATTAATGGGAACTTCGTAATAAAGAACGTGATACCTGGGACTTACAGCTTGTTCGCTTGGCATCCCGGGACTCTCGGCGATTACAAGCATAGCTCAGACATCACTATAACCCCAGGTTTTTCAACACCATTATTCCTTCATTAAATCTCATGTACTCAATAAAAACCTAATACATATATTTTTGTCAATTAATTAGGGTCATCGTTCGATATAAAGAATATGATCTTTAAGGCTCCTCGAAAAGGCGCCACCTTGTGGGAGATCGGAATTCCCGACCGAACGGCGGTCGAGTTTTTCATTCCCGACCCTCCCAACCAGTTCAAGATCCACCAATTCCCGCGACCCGTCGAAAAGTTTCTTCCTTATATTTTTTTCTCTATTTTCTTATTTAATATAAATAAAATGCTTGTATACAATTATTCACAATCGATCGATTTTTCTCGACAGATTCAGGCAATATGGATTATGGGCTCGTTACCAAGATCTATACCCTAAGTCCGACTTAGTCTTCACCGTTGGAGTTAGCGATTACAAGAAAGACTGGTTCTTCGCACACGTCACAAGGTTCATACATATATTATCATGTGTGTTTATTACGTATATACGAGGTTATCTCTTCCAATGGTTTTAGGACAAAAAAAATTCAGGAACCTTGGCAATAATCAGTACCAGCCGACAACATGGACCATCGAATTCGATCTCAAAGAAGTCGATAAGGAGTCACATTACACCCTTCACATAGCCCTCGCATCAGCCAACGGAGCCGAATTGCAAGTAATTCATATTATTTGTATATTATGCCAAACTATATATGTGTGTATGTACATATTGATATATATGGGTTCGTGTTGATTAAGGTGAGTTTCAATAATGGCCCGTCGAGCGAACGAGCGCCCGATTTTACTACGGGGTTGATAGGAAAGGACAACGCCTTGGCAAGACACGGCATTCATGGGATTTATCGCTTCTATAGCATCCACGTCGGAGAAAGCTCGCTCGTCGTAGGAAGAAACAAGATTTTCTTAAGACAAGCCCGAGCGGGAAAGTTCGCGCATGTCATGTATGATTATATTAGGTTAGATGGGCCTCACAATGCATCGAAACATCATCGATCTTCTTGACGTTATATTGATTTCTCATAATATCGACAGTAATAGACGTACGATGTTCATCTAAAATAGAAAAATCGCCAGACACTAATACTTTCCGTCGAAAAATTGTCACATAAAAAGATAACGAATAATCCTTTACTTGGGTTCAACCTTAAGCTGAAGCGTGTAAGGATCGCCGCTGTAATCAAAAGCATTCGTAATCTCATTAACATTGTTGTTCCTCGGCAGAGAATCGTAATAAGGATGCCTTAAACCGCCGTTTGCAAAATCGGTGGCAGACGAAGAAGCAGAAGCCGTCGAGCTCGTATTCAGACCGTCGTGCTGAAGTATGCCTTCTAACAGTTTAACGACTTCGCTCATCGTTGGCCTGTCAGAAGCAGCTTCTTCAACGCACTGCATGGCAAGCTCGACGAACCTCGAAAAACCTGCGAGGCTCGGCGCATTTTTAATCAAAGGGTCGACGAATCCCTTCAGACCGTGAAAATTCTCGTCCTTTTTGTTCATCGATACCCTAACTTCTCTTACGATGTACTTTCCTTTCTCTATGGGCTGCCTCGACGTGATAAGCTCGAGCATCAGTACGCCGAAGCTGTATACGTCGCTCTTCTCTGTCAGCTGCTGCGTCATGTAGTATTCTGGATCTAAATAACCCTTCAAGGATTGTTTGCCAAAAAAAAAAAAATTACGTTGTGTTATATAGCGGTTATTTTAATTGCGCTCGTAGAAGGATTTTTTATTACCAGCGTGCCCTTTACTTGGGTTGAGACGTGCGCTTTCGAGCCATCTGAGACGAGCTTGGACAGGCCAAAGTCGGCGACTTTAGCCGTTAGGTTTTCGTCCAATAATATGTTTGAGGACTTAACGTCGCGGTGGATTATGGGCGGATGAGCGAGTTCGTGCAAGTAAGCCAATCCTCGCGCCGAGCCGAGGGCTATTCTCAGCCTTCTCTTCCAATCTAGTTGAATTCCGCTTTTTCCTGGCGACGTAAAATATATGTAGTGTTGATGTGATATTTATTAGTCGACTGTAAACGCGCTTTTTTTTTATTACCTGATAAGCTTTCCCTGAGCGTTCCATTAGCCATGAACTCGTAAACGAGCATTTGTTCGCCGTGTTCGAAGCAGAATCCCACGAGCCCGACGAGATTCTTGTGGTGAACTCTCGAGAGAAGTTCGATTTCTGTTTTGAATTCCGAGCAGCCTTGTGAGGAACCGTTTGAAGCGCGTTTTATGGCGACAATTTGCCCGCTCGAAAGTATACCTTTATACACCTGAAAAGTATGTATACGAATGTAACGAACGCTAAGTTTACTAAGAAACGAATTCCGAAAAATTAATTAGCAAACCTTGCCATAGCCGCCCGAGCCAATCTGATTGCTCTCGGAAAAGTTGTTTGTGCACTTTTTGAGCTCGTCGTAAGAAAACCATCTTGCTCCTTTCAACTGAGGCGCGCCTCCACTGTCGTTTCCGCCTTGGCCCCAAGACGCTTTCATGAAATTAAACAGATGGAAATCAAGAAAATGCATCGACGAATGGAAATTATACGATATATATATATATATATATATATATATATATATATATATATATACCGAATGGGCGGCTTAGTGATATGGCTTGTTCGGCCCTTCTCTTCTGTCGAACGGCGTAATTCACAAGCCCAGCTAATAGCAAGAACATAGCTGCTGAAGCAACTGTTATCACGGCGATCATGCCTGGGCCTAGATGATTCCTCGCATGGCCGTCTGAAAAATGTATCGTTAGCTGTAATAACGTAGTGTGGCAGTAAATCAAATTACAGAAGACAAGCGCTTCCTCCATCGATCACACCTTCGAATATATACGGAGACGCTATGAAATAATACGGGCCAAACTCTTTAGGAGGCTTATAAGTCTGGTTAGACAGATAAAACCCTATCCTCTGAACATCCGATCTGTTGAAGTACTTGTCGTTGCTCGGGAAAAGTGACAGCTGCACTTGAAGATAGTCGTCGACGTTGAAGAAGGGATTTTGCAAAGAGACGGAGCCTGGCGATAGGCTAAGCTTAGTCCAAAGGCTCATTTCCAATGAATGGAACAAACTGGCGTTGGATAAATCTCGAAAGAAAGGCGCTCGAAAGTACAAAGTGCCTTCGTATGGATAAGCGCAGTCGCAGCTCTGCGGATTTATCTTCTGATCGCTTGTACATATTTGGCTACCACAGCGCCCGAGGCTGGTCGAGTAAGGCTTTTGTGACTGCTGAATTTGACAGTACACGGTGTTTTCAAGAGAGCCAGTGCATGCAGGGTTGCCTATTAACCTGCGACAATGGTAAGTATATATAAAGTTGAGTATTAGAATGTTTTTATCTTTTATTTTCGCAGAAGCATGAAAATGAGTGGTGAAAGTATTACTCACAGTAATGTGTTTTTGTACTCTGAGCCGATTGTTACGGATGAGATATCATTGTTCTGAAGATCGATGAGTTCGAGTTCTTGGCTTATGTTCCCGCCGAGGTCTAACTTGCCTCCGAAGGCATTGTTCTTCAGTTTTCTGCGAAGGATGGAAGTAACGGAGAATTAATTACAGCCCATACTGGGAATTTGTTATTTTTGTCAGACAGAAAGAAACTCACACTTGCTCAATCTGAGGTAAAGCAAATACTTCTTGTGGAACAGATCCTTCCAATGGTCCATGTTCGATAATCCTATAAGTAGCGGGAAATGTTCAGACATCGTTAGGTCATTCCTTTTGAACAACCGTAAGAATAGAGCCGATATAATAATGCTCACAAAGTGGTTAGCGAACGTAAAGTCGAGAACCAATCTGGCGATTCTGTTTTGGTGAAAGAGTTGTTGCTCAAGTCTCTGTTGAGGTTACAGTACAGACAACTAAACTTGCTATTCTGAATTGATTTAACGTTAGATTTCTTGCACGTACAATAAAGGTTCTTACACGTAGTTGAGAGAGTTCATCCCTGTTAGGTTCGGCAGTTGTCCATTCAACGAATTGTGAGCCAAGTTCCTATGATGAATGAAGGACACAATCACAATGAGCTTACGTATTTTATAGTTCCTCGAATATATGATAAAATACTCACAACTCAATGCAGCTGGTGAGGTTGTTGAGATTCGATGGCACGCTTTCTCCCAGCGAGTTTCGATCGAGGCGACTGAAAAAGACGATGTATATCACCTTTTTCTTCATTCGATTGATCGCATTATACATGGGAAAAAAAGGTTAAGTTCGACTTACACGACCTCGATCGTCTGAACCAATCCTATAGTAGACGGAATGCTCCCTTGCAATTTGTTTCCGTCAAAAAGCCTGTGAGGTTATAAACACTTACTGAAGAACTACATTTGCGAGGCAAACCGAGCGATTAGAGAATTTTTTTAAGGCATCGCATAACTTACACGTGTATGAGAGACATGTCTGAGTTGAAAAGCTGGCTTGGAATTTCGCCGGAGAGCTTGTTCTGATTGAAATGGCTGACAAGGAAAAAAAAAAGACATCTCAGTTAAAAAAAATATGGTATCCTCGAAATGGACTAGCTAGCATTGTTTCTCTTACAAGTGCTTAGCCTTCTTAAGCTGGTCTAGCCCAGGACCAAACGCCGATGAAACTGGGATCGATCCACTTAACTGATTCTCGGCAAGATCAAGCCAGTATAGGTTCGAGAGTTTACCGAGAGAAGGCGGTATTTCGCCCGTGAAATTATTCGAATTCAAGGCTCTGTTGTTCAATAGTGGACTGTTACTGAATTTCTAACAAGGTAATCAATCAGTCTCAATATAGAACAAAAAAAAACTTCTTACAGAAATGTTAGCTCTGACTGAGAGGTTTCCCAGTTCACTTGGTATGCTGCTGGTAAAGCTGCATCCAGCTAGAATTCTGCATATAAACATGAATTGAAATGTTCGCATAAGCAATTTGCTAATCAATTCTAACACATATAAGATTTCTTACAAAATGGTCAATTTCTTCAGATCTCCGAGATGCGGCGAGAGCGGACCGTTGAGTCCGGGATTGAAAGACAAGTCTCTGCACTCCACGATTTCGTAAAATCTCAGGCGAGGAAGAATTTATAGAAGGAAGAAAAAAAAACTAAGATTCGTATTTGTTTTTCTCATTTCGAGTTAGAAAAACTCACAGGGAAACTAATTCGGTTAGACCACCGATGTCACCGCTCATCGTGCCTGTCAACCCCATTGTGGACAGTCCTCTGCACACACATTGAATACACATCTTAATGAAAAAATATGCTGATTGAGCAGAGTAGTGTAAGGATGAAACAAACTGTTCTTACAAAGACACAATCCTCGTATTGTTGCAAGAAACTCCGTCCCACGAAGAACAAGGATCGTTGGAATTATCCCAGCTCGGCGGCGTGCTTCCCCACTGATCTTTAAGCGATCGAAGCACCGCCGCTGCACATATATATCCTTAACTCATTGCAACTATTGACGCACATCTTAGAAATAAAAGAAACGAAAAATGAGAAAAGATACAAAGTTCTTACCGTCTTGAGGATCAGTGGTGGCATCAGTGACAAGAATCCACACAAGCATCCCACAGCTGAAAATTAACAGTTGACTAACTTTGTCTTCCATTGCTAATGCAAACTGTCCTATATTTCTCTTGACAATGTATTATATATTTTCAAATAATGTCAGGTAGATATTTGCAACCCAAGCTCAAGAATCATGGCTTGGAACAAACATTCAGCAGTGGGAATAACAGAAATTAAGTAGAGTGAATGAAGAGCAATCAAGTGGGAGTGTAGTTGCTCACTTTGTAATGATTAGAACTTGTCTTAGAAGGCAATCAAACTGATGCTTTTTGCATGTATCCTCTCCCCCCCATCTATCTGCTTGTCCAATACAAGCAAGCAGCTGTGTTGGACAGCTAATTCATTAATTATATCAATTGCTTAGCACTCCATAATCATTACAGACAAAGAAACACATTGTTTTGCACGATTATCTTTTTGCTTATATTTTTACTTCATCATCTTCATGATATTTTCTCCGCCCCTTGCTTCAAAGTTCGTTTATCAAATCCGCCCATAGAAGAATCTTTTGTACGGTCATTTCACCAATAGTAGTTATTCTTTTGGCTGCTGTTGAGGAGGCAAGAATCACAGCGATCTCATTGAAAGAACGACACATTTGACAGCAGCGACCAAAATCAAACGCCCACAACATAAATTCTTACGTAGCTGTCGAGCAAAGTTGAAGCACAGAAAAACAACCTAGGAAAATGCCAAACAAATATAATACAACAGAATGACACAAGATAAAGACAGCTGACGCTAGCTAAAAGAGAGTCAAACTCAGCTGTTACATGGGTTAGTCCCCCCTTTCGGCGCCTAGAAGCCATTGGGCAAGATGAGTCAAGTATGGCTCTGTGTGTGAGCTGCTGCTTAATATAGGCCCTAGACTGCGAAGCTCGGCAGTAAATTCCCTCTCGAACTTCCTGCAAAAGAAGTAAAATTATCATCTAGGCATACAGAGGGGGATATGTGTGCAAATAGAGAGAGAGAGATATGAGAAACATACAAGATTGATTCGACAACTGAAGCATTCTCAGATGTTATTTTAAGAGTTTGAGATGGGATGCGCAGCTTCAACTGCTTGTATTTAGTCACCTCAGGGCTGTCGCTCTTGGGAGTGTCAGCTGAATAAGTGATCAACCATTGAGCGGCTGCTGCATACTGAAGGCAGATTAGCTTCATTTTCTCTAGCTTCTGCAATTTGAAGAAAAGGTGCTATTATTGACAAGAGGGATCTTGCAGAGTGGGATTCTACTGAAGATATTTGTTTCTTAAAGATATTATTAAATTAAACAACGCACACAAACTGAAAGTTTAGGTTCTAGAGAAAAGCAATCTTTTTGTCGATTGTGAATTGTTTTGAAGACCATATATCACGTTTACTTGAGATGAAATTGGCAACCTATAAAACAAGAACGTAAACAATCTGTGTGAAGGAGTGACTACTGTGCAGGCTACATACCTTGAGAAGAACGGGCGAAAGCAGCAAACATTCCCTCAAACATTTCTCGAGAAAAAAGTCATGGTATTCTATAACCTGCATGCACACAACCGTAGATGATTGAATATTAATTATCAAATTCCAACTACAAAGCTGTTTTTTGTTCAGAAATGCACTCTATAAAGATAAAGCAGCTTAAACAGATGCATTGGCATTTTTGCATACCTGATCGATACTCTTTGCAGTCTGAAGTCTACTGTGCATCACGTGCCAATTAGGCTCAATAACCTTGAAGCAATAATGACACCATCAGAAACAATAATATATATAACCGAAATTAGAGCAATCAAATATGACAGCAAATTAGCGACAACTCGGACTTCTATTCTAAAAGGCTTACGATATCAATGTAAGACAACAATTTTAAATAGCTCGAATGTCAGTTCTAGAAGCACTGTTTTCATTGAGCAATATCCAAAGGTTGCGAACACAAGTCTGGGTCCATCAGACAAGGTAATGATATATAAGAAATGAACCTGCCTCGAACGTCATATAATGTAGAAGGCTGTTGATAAACTTAAGCATGTTGCGGCACAGCAGAGAGGATACAGAAATTGCTATGCCCTGCATATCAAGTTTGCGAAGACCCTACAGTACAGATTCAGACAGTTATCTGAAAGGTTGATCGATATCAAGAAAGAGTTAGTTTTAAGATGCTCAATACATACTTGATGTAGCTGCCATGCTGAACAAAGCTGCCTATTCACATGCTTGCAGTGAAACAGAAGACGAAATATCAGCTGATATTTTGTTAATGCTTTTTTCGAGATCACCAGAGACAATGGCCAGTGGATCTGAAATACAAAATCATGTTAGCAGAGAGTGAATAAAAGGCCTGCAAATAAAAGGATCAAAGAAACAAAGAGACGGTATCAGGCGCTAACAAACCTTGACACTCAACGAGAATGTCTCCAAGCCAGTAATGCTCATGGGTTCTTCTAGATTACTAATCTCATTAATAATTTGGCTCATCTGCAAATCTTTCAATGCACCCAACCTTTTCAACAGAGTGGTTCTTTCCTGGTGTGAAAAAGTGGTTTTCATTAAGCTAATTATGCATAAGTAATTCCATGTCACACAAGAATATAAGTTAGAAGTATAAAGCACTAACCACACAACATATTAAATCCTCGTGATATGGATCGGCCACTGCTGCTGTTGATCGCAGTGCAAGGTCAAGTAGCGACTGCATAGAAGAGGCAAAGTTTCAAATAAAATTTGTAGCATATACAAAACTGTCCTTTTCAAACTCATTAAAGTAAAGAAACCATAGATCTATATGATAGATGATGGCAAACCTGCAGTTTCGCAATAGATATTTCATCTGGCTTCTTAATGAGCTCTTCCCTAGCTATATCCATAAAGTGAACCAGAAAATCACCCTGCACCAGCAAACTAGAAAATATTACCAAAGAGAAACACAGAATATAGACAATATTCTGATGCTAAGCCTTTATCTATACGTAGTCTGTGTCTACCTGATCGAGAAGAAGATAGTGCTTGATTGACCTCAGTTTTCCCATCAGGTCATACTGCCAATAAACAGTCGTCATTAACAAACTCAACCAAACAAAGCAGTCAACCAGGACACAAAATTCATCATTAGAAAATAAAACCTTCTCTTTGATAAGATTCAATAATTCACCACTAGCAAAATCATAAGCAGATTTGATACACTCCAGATATCGGTGATTAGAACCAACATTTGTCAACTTTGAATTCTCTGCCACAGGAACCTATAGAGAGCAACAATAGAAGATTCTGTAATGGAATACTTAAACAGAAGATTGTGAACAGCAACATTGTGAACGAACCTGAATACTATGTCCACACTCTCTCATAACATTTAAATATTTTCCCGTGGTCAAAATGGTTTCAGCAGCATTCGCAAGAAAACTAGGGATATCATCTTTCAGGCTGTACCTCTGTTGCCAATACTGTGTATCATAATCTTCTGTTAGACTTTCCTGTCAAAAGCAACAGATTGTAAGATACTAGTTTCGCAGCCAGGATTAATCACTTGTGGATGAGCCATACCTTTTTAAGGGATTTATTCTCAGCAATAAAAAATTCACCATATGGGTCATCAATCACTCCTTCATAAACCCACCTGCATTGACTCTTGTCTTCAGCAGACAAACCAATACTTAAAACTAATAGCGTAGAACACTATTTAATACCCACATGCCCACTGAAGCACTAAACATGTTTTATTGTTGGAAGACACGTCTCTAGAAGTACCTTGGTAGCATTTTAAATTCAGAAATGTTTTCTTACAACAGAAAAACTATTCACCTTTTTCATACTAATGGAACATCCTTCACTATTTTACTAAAAATGAAACGAAATGGACTCGCTTCAGCGACTTCGCCCTTTATGTGACAAGGGGGTGAGGTAAGGAGTAGTAAGTGGCTCGGTCATCAATATACCTCTCTTTATTCATTCTATAGGGCTCGTGCCTTCCTTCGTTCCTTCACTCTCTAGGAAAGCTTCCCCATCTTAGAGATAGATGGACTCTCTTTTCCTAGAACTTATACCAGGGGTGTTAGGAGGGAGAAGGACCTCATGTAAATACTATGGAATAAGGTTTGATCTTGATCCTATTCCATTCCAAAAATGGAAAGTTCGACACAATTGGGATTTTTTTTGGAGCCTAGGGACCTTTATGATGATTGGTTCAGGTAGGGCGGCCGGCCAACTACGGGGACCTGTAGGGATTAGTGTGTGAGACCGCGATCCACAAACCGACGCATGGGACTCACCCCTTAGTTGGGAATAGAGGGGGGTAAACAAACGGTTTCAAGCCAACTCCCACATAACTACACATAAAAACCTGAACAGCTAGTGTAGCATAAAGCTACAGCTACAGTCGCACCTCTCTAGTATACCAAGATATGCTTGGCTTGCACAATGCAACATCTTCTCCAGCAACGACCTCACTACATGGTCACCTGCCATGACTTTGGCCTGAAATAATCAAACAGCAGCACGATAACACACTTGTTTATCTAGCTGTAATTTTGAGGATAAAATAAGAAGCCATCATCTAGACCTGACTTTGCAAAAGATTAAGCACACCAGAACCTATAAGGTTATCAGCTATGGCCTTCTTTATAATCATGGACAATGCTCGCATTGAACCCATCATTGGCTGTAAGAAGTGGTCAGAATCAGAATGAAAATGAAATTTCAATAGTCAAAATAGAAATAAGTTTATTTGCAATCAATCAAAAACCTGGCAATAAAACCACAATCCCTGAACAGACAATTTTCCCATTCGAAATTGATGTTCAAGCTGAGCCACCATGGTTTGATAATCCTACAACAATGCATATTTATTATGATGACTCCGGTTAATATCCAAAAATATCCATAACACAAGCGACTACTGATGCAGCTAGTATTGGAGTTCTGTTAAAAGCATACATAACTGGGAAGGCAATACCGCTCTGTCCACTGCTATATACACATTAGAATATGATTGATGCAAAAAATGATGTGTTTCTGACATCAACCCAATTTTCTCCAACAGAAATCTAATAACTCCGAGGCACAATGTGGGTGAAACGATGACAAAAGAGAAACGTACAAGAAGCAGTTCTCTAAGAGCAGCGGCAAAAGCGTGATTGACAAGACCAGTCTTGAACTGGGACCTCAACTCAACAAACTGGTTAATTAGTAAGTAGCTCTCACAAAGAGGAAATATCCGTTTTACAGATTCCTGCGAACATCACAGAAAGCAAGCATTGTCAAACATACAACCTTAACATTTCTATTGCTTAATTTTTCACAGAAAAAATAGAACATTCATCACATCAATGTAGAGAAGAATCAAGCGGTAACATTATTGCCTGAAGTGCCAAATCCATAGATGCATCTACGTGGAAGGTCAGAGAATGATCCTTGCCATGGACTTCCCTAATTGAAACATATTTCCCTTCAATCCCAACCAATGCAGACAAGAGATCATCAATGACGATCAGTTCCTGCATGCAAAACAGCAATGATAATGAACAGTGACACACTGCACAGCCACGATCCTCTCATCTAATGCCCAAGACTTGACAATTTTAATATATTTTTTTTCACAATTTTATATGGGATGAATCCTAGTATGCTAACAAGTTGCCAAGACAATTCTATTAGAGAGATAACCTGAATTGCTGTGTTGTAAGAACCTATGGGATTATCCGGCGACGGAATCAGAGGGGGGTCAGAGTGGTCGACCGACCCCCCGGCGGCGGGCGCTACAAGGGTGGTGGTCGATGGCGTCGACATTGGTATTTTTTTAGAAATTCGTGTAAGAGGAAGAAGACGATTAGAAAAGAAACCTAATTTGTCCTCTTAGTGGGCTGAAAATTTATTGGGCTATATTTTAAATATTACATAGGCCCATTCCAATTAAATTTAGTGTAAATTAAGTTTTAAGTTTCAGGCCCAAAAACATCTTTTAAACTATGTTTCAGTCCCATGTCAGAAACTTCATAGTTTTAAAGACCCGATTTTTATGAAATTTAGAGATAAAGACCTAAATTTGCACAAGTGTTATGCAGTGTACATGAACTGATATCGGAGATCCATGAAGTGGTGCTGTAGACCCATGAAGTGGTACTGTAGATCCATGAAGTGGTACTGGTAAACATAAAGTGGTACAGCAGAATTAATTTTCTGCAGAAATCGGTCCTTAAAACTATGAATTTTCTAACAGGGTCTAAAAGCTAAATGAAACTTAACATGAGGCTGAATTGTAAATGGCCCTTAAATTTACTCTATTAATATTCGAAATTTCAATTATTTGAGAACGAAGAAATGATTAAATTTATTAGTAATATTAATTTTAATATAATTGATTAACGATTTAACAGATTAATTTATTTATTGTAATTAATCTCTATATTATTTTACTTCTATTAATATTTTATAATGAATCATATTCATAAATAATATTAACAAATTTATTTAAAAAAGAGTAACTAATCTAACCATTTTAAATTAGTAATAAAAAAATGTATATTTACATTTTATCATTTTGAATTATGTTAAATCATAAATTTTATTTGTATTTAACCAAAATATGGTCCATTACGTTATATAATTTATTTCATATGTAAAATAAACATGTTCTCAAGAATGCTTTCAAAATGACTGTTTTGAATTTTATAACAATGTTTTTATAACATGTTTATTTTATATATAAAACAAATTTTACACACCACTTTCTATTCTCGCCGGCGAACATAGAACGGTTTCGCCCCGATAATGATTAAGCGCAAAGTCTCAAAACATCATTTCACCATACGAACGATGAAATGACGTAATCAGGGCGAGCCTCGTATCTGTCGGCGAGAGAACTAACAGATTCTTCATCAGCAACATCTCCAAATTTGTTGAGTCCGAGTTCATCAGCGTGGACCCCACCAGTAATAAAAACCGAAGAGATCCCAACTTTATTCGCGCCTTTGATATCATGGTGGAGAGAATCTCCAACGCCTATGCAATCAGCAGAATCCACGCCGACAATTTCCATTGCCGATTTATATATGATCTGCTCGTCGTTGAAAAACTTGTGTTTTACATCAAAGTGAAACATCTGTTGCCAGACAATCATTTTCAGGTTTTAGAGAACGAGAAGATGTTACCTCGCCAGGTTTGCCCATCCATTTCACTTCCCCGCCGAACTTCTCATATGTAGCAGCCAACGTTCCTATTTAATATCACGACGACTAACTAAATGCAATATTTTTCGGTTATTGATTAACTAAGAATAGGATTAGACACGGATCTATATTTACCAGGCATCACTCGAAGAGCTCTGGCTTCAACGGTGACAAAATCTGGATTGGCAACCACCATGGGAATCCTTTTAGCAGCACATTGCTCCAAAATTTTGTTAAGTTCGTCGAGGCTCTTTGGAACAGCATCGCCAGATGAAATCCCCAAGGCTTCGGTACCATGGGCAAGAATAAACTGCGCTTCTTCAACATTGTCCACCACTTGGAGGCCTAAGCCCTATGGGAGACATTGGTATATTAGGTTATGGTTAAAATGAATGTGTGTTTTTTTCGAAAATCCTGAAAAGCTTCAGTGAAGGGTCGGGACCTAGTCTACTTTTCAGGGAAAACAAAGTTATGTTCAATTGAAGATTTACAAGGGGAAAAACAAGTCCGAGAGAATATGCTGGCATGCATACCTCAAGGGATATAGCGCCTCTATCACCCCAAGTCATGTGAATACAGGATCTTCCTAGCCCCTCAAACCATGGATCGTCTCTCCTTTTCAAAGCAGAAAATCCATGACACTGAAGTTCAACTTCAACCCCAAACCACACACATGCTCACTCATATGCATATGCTTCTATGTTCAGAAAAAGTAGATGCAACAATGGAAAGAAAAACCTCAGAAGGTACTGGTGAGTTAACTCGCCGCTTGTAATGGCTCCCAGAAAGAGAGAAGGATCAAAACCAAGGCTCCTCAACTTCTCGATGGTCGTTGATGCACGCCTTGAGGAATTACTTATAACCACCATCTTTGCACCGCATGTTGCCAAGTTTTCTACTGTTTCACGAGCATAAACCTAAATCATTAACAAATCTTGGCCATTTTAAATAAATAAGAAAAAAATACGGCAGAAGATATTCGAATCAACAATGCCAAGATACTTCAAGCCTAAGAGCATAGTTACATACACGCGGTAATGGCCCCTGGGTAGGGCTGTTTCCCATCATGTAGGACACCAAACTGATCCAAGAACCATGCCTGTTTCCAAGAGATGATAATCAGTTGACATTCATCTCTAAATAACATTTTTTATCGAAAGATTGCTAACAGCATGATTCAAAAAAATATAGGCACCCATTTAAAGGGCTTTCACTTTTCGATGTTGCAATTCAAAGGAGGAGAGATTCAGCTACCTGACTTTAGGTAGCTACTCATGAAAATTCTACAAGAAGCAGTAACTAATACCCAAAAAAAGTAACCAGTAAAATCATGTGCAGTTAATGTTGAGATTCAATAAACTTTTGATTTGCACGCACTGCAAAACCACGTATTTGTCGGTTCCCAAAATGCCAAGTAGAGTTGTAATGTAAGAAATCGAAACAGTGGTCGACACTAATCAACCCCCGTCAGCTCACGCACCAGTGACCAATTGATTGCGACAGTCCAGTTAAAGCATTCAAAATTCACTACGCATCACGACGCAAATGAACGCAACTTAAATCAAGTGGGAATATGAAAAACAGTTGAATCGAATCGACATCTCCGAAAAAATTGTAATAAAAGAAAGTGCTATTGCCTTGAATCTTCCAGCTTCAGCAATCTGTCGGAGACCGTTGATTGTCTGAAATCGCTCGACTTCGCTAGGATTTAACGATGGAACAGACGAACAGCATCTTCCAATCATCTCCGTTTTTTTTCCTCCTTTTATATAAACAAAAAGAGGTAAAATGTGAATGTAAGATAATCGAACGCTCGCTAAGCAAATAAAGTTAGTAGCGTCACGTGCTCGTTAAATGGCCATGCTCCATCGGACGGTTCCTGTAGGTTCACACAATCTCAACATTGAATCCTGACCGTCCGTTTCTGGATCCCATTCTGTTCAAGTTCGTGATCCAATTGACTTTCTTACACCTACCGTAAACAAAAAAAAAATGTCCCTTTAAATGAGAGAGAGAGAGAGAGAGAGAGAGAGAAGAGAGAGAGAGAGAGACTCGAACGAGCTCAAAATATACTTCCGTTACCTGAAAAATCAAAATTAATATCTTTATTTGCAGTACGTGATAAGTTCAAGATCCGTCGGCGCGATTTCAGATCACTTGTGGGCACATGTCTCTGAGCAGTGATATATACTTTTTTCTGCTGAAGCTCTGTTTTGAAGTCCGACCAGCTGAAAGTGAAGTTGTTTCAGCTTAAATTTGTGAGGGGTTGGTTTGGTCGAGTTAGTTTAGTTGGTTTTTTTTTATCAAGAAAAAAATTAGTTATAGGAGTAATTATGGTGCCGTGTCTTGTTGGGGTTTATTTAATGCATTTCAATGCTGGTATAGAATCTAGGTTTTTGTAAATTGTGGGTTTGGTTTAAGAAAGGGAATTGAAGGTGAATTTTGGCCAGTTTCTCAACTGGGTCCTGGTTGAAGTTGAAAAAAACTGGGTTTTTCTTTCCATAAGCGTTGTTCAGGATTCCGAGGTTGCTTGTCTGTATAAAGAAGGAAGGAAGATTTGAAGCAATATTAGTTTATTATTGTTCTTGTTCACAATAGTAGCATTTTAGTTTGGCGGATAGCATTTGGGAGAGGACAAAAATGTTTTATTCACAGTTCATATTGGCCAAAAAGGGGCCTTTGGGCACCATTTGGATTGCTGCTCACCTGGAGCGGAAGCTCCGCAAGAACCAGGTTGCTGACACGGATATTGGAGTTTCTGTAGGTAAAGATTCATTTCTTTTTTGCGAAATACTATTCACATTCTATGACTTATGTATTCCTTTTCTTTATGAATCTAACTCTGTTGTATCAATGCCAACCTTTTGTTGTAATTATAGTAAGACGAGCACGATCATGCTTATCATTTTAATAATGTGTCAAAATTCAGAAACTTGCATTAAATTGAACTAGGATAGGAAAGGGAGGTTGGCATGTTGAATTGGAAACAGAAAATAGATATTTTGTCTGAATTTCTTATTAATTGCATCTTATATATCAGTGGAGAAGGTGAATGCTTAATGAGGGTTCCATCACCACTTTGCTGATATTACAGTGCTTTGCAGACTCAATTCTTTTTCCCGATGTGCCTATTGCGCTACGGTTATCCAGCCATCTTCTCCTTGGCGTGGTGAGAATATATTCAAGAAAGGTGAACTACCTCTTTGATGATTGCAGCGAAGCTCTGCTCAAAGTCAAGCAGGCTTTTCGTTCTGCTGCGGTGGATCTACCTCCAGAAGAGTCGAAGGCACCTTACCATTCCATTACCTTGCCCGAAACGTTTGACCTTGATGATTTTGAACTGCCTGAGAATGACATGTTCCGTGGGTTAGTTTCGAAAACTTAATAGACTCTTCTGTGTATTGGAAGGATGCTCGGTAAACATTATGTAATATGCTTTCAAGGTGGAATGTGTTCCATCTAATATGCCTTATGTAAATTTTGCAGCAATGATCACCATATTAGTTCAAAAGAGCAAATTACTCTTCAAGATACCATGGAGGGAGTCAGTTACTCTACATCAAAATTTGGCCTTGATGGTTAGTGTTATGCAGGCATTTCGTATCTTTGTAAACTGCAGTTCCACTATATAACTTCTTTTCTGAATACCCTGAATAATAAGCAAGAATATAAATGAATTTGAGTTTTCTTCTCTCACTTATTTTTTCTGATAATACTCTTCTGTTTTATCAGAGAGATTTGGTGATGGTGACACTTCTGGGTTGGACCTCGATGAGGTACTCAACAATTTAATTTAAGCACATTCTTATTCACACTTCATTTTGTTTGGAACTTAAAATTCTGAACTGAATTGATTCACAAGTAGTTGAATCATATTGGAAAGAATTTCTTAGGATGGAAAGTTCTCATCCCAGCTCTTCTAGTCTAACTTTGGCTTCTAATATGTGGATTAAGTAAACTTATGAAAAGTGCTTAATTGATTCCATTTTTCGTGCAGGAACTGATTTTGGACAAGATTGGGTCTACTGGCTCTTTGTACGAGAGGTTAGCCTACATAAATTGTCATTGTTCTTGCACTGTGATTCCGATATCTGATGCTATCTTCCATGTGATCTCAGTGCTGATCCCCAGGCCTCTGTTGAACCGCACCCATTCAAGCAAGATGAACATGTTGGATCTAGTGCAATAAATTCCGAAAATTGGTAATTGCTTGGAGTTATGATGAAATGTCATTTGTTGAGGTTTATATGTGTCAAATATCTCTTCCAATTCTGTCTTGACTGAACTACATTGCCCATTTCTTTTTCTTCCACCCAGCAATCTGCTGTGTAAGAAGGCTACTGAAAATCTCTTTGCGAGTTTTAAGCCATATTTGATGTGCATCGTACTTTTTGTGTGCAGGTTGGTGGTGTTGATGAATATGCTGATCCCGTTGATTATGCACAGGCCCCAGCCCCAGCTACTCCTGGATTGATGGAAAAGCCAAATTTGTCCAGGGCACATGAGGTTTCAGCATGTGATGACCTTATTGACCCAGAAAATCATTTCATGGAAACAGAGAATGCCTCAAAAATACTTCTGACGATAAAAAAGAGGAGAAGTGGCAGGCATGCGATAAGATTAACTCTAGCTCAACTTCTTTTGTGCAAACTGAAGAGAATGAGCATCCTTGTGGGTTGAAATCAAATCCTCAAGGAGAAACCCCTATTGAAGCTAGCTTAGAAAATACTTCAGCAAATGAGTGTTCATCGGGGTGTAAGCCTACTTTGATTCACAGTGTCAAGATAATACTCGGGACACAGCTCTAGATTTGGCTGAAGTTGTTGAAGCATCTGTAGATTTTCAGAATGGAGAAGCAGACAAACCTGAACTCTCTTCTCACCCAGTTGACCAATCAGGTCATGATGATCAATCAATCCCACAAAATTTTGTAGCCAAAGCTAGCCTGGATTTGAGCTCTTCGAACCTTGATGTCCATGGAAAAGATTCATCTACTGTCTCTCTCAAGCCATGCATGTCAACCATAGGACATTCTGATAAACCAGTCGATGGGTGTGATGTGCCAAATGATGCTGAAGTGCAGTTGGATGATGCGACACTTCTAAACTCTGGAGGTGGGGAGGCAGCATTGTTAGGTTTGAAGGAACCTGAGCTGCCTGATCCTGAAAAGTTGCTCTCAGTACCAGAAGGTGTTACTAACGGTCATACAGATATGCTTATAGAGGGTAGTTATGGAGGAACAGAGGGGCTAGGTGAAGATGATTCTTTGAGCAAATTAGTTACGACTAAGAAGCGCACTTTTACTGAGAGTACGCTGACTGAGCAAAGTTTGAATTCTGCTGAATCTTCTAGACATGTCCGTTTTAAAAGAACTGCTGAATCTGTTCCGAATGATGATGATTTGCTCTCGTCAATTTTAGGTAACAGATATTTGTTTCTTATGCTTATTTGGCCATACAAACTGTTACTTTGGGTCTATTCTCATTTGATTTGGGGATTGATTCAGTTGGGCGATCCTCTGTTTTGAAAGTAAAGCCAACACCAAGACATTCTGAAGTGACATCTTCTAAGTGGGCTCGTTCTACTGCACGCAACCCTGCCAAAAGAAAAGTGCTTATGGATGATACAATGGTGTTGCATGGAGAGTATGTTCTTTGCATTCTCATTTCTTAAAGTCCTCTTTGATTTAGAATAGGCTTTCCAAATGTGGCATAAATGGTACTCTAATGTCAAGCTAATTCAATGACACTTTTTTTAAACAAGTTTTTGTTGTTCACATTATTCAGCCTGTGGCTTCTTTCTACTTTATAGTGCTTCTTAAGACAATATTTTCTTGCTGAATAGCATGATACGGAAACAGCTTATGGACACTGAAGATATACGTCGTGTAAGAAAGAAGGCACCTTGCACACGTCCAGAGATCTCGATGATTAAGAACCAACTATTGGAGGATGAAATTTTCCTTGAACCTGTATTTGATGGTGAGTTTGTTGTGTCAGTTTGCTTCCTTTGGCCTGTTCATATAGCTTTGTTAATATCAATCTACAACCAACCATTGAGACGTTTCTTGAGTGTGCAAATGCAGGAGAAGTGTTTAAACTTGAAAGTTGAATCCCTTTTTTCTTATAAACCAATTATAACATGAGTCATATATCTGCCTTCGTCCATTAATATTTTCATTCAATTCATGATATGGTGTTTTTATGAGGGATCTATTTTATGAGGTTCACTTTGCGAGAATTTAGTGTTCCATAGTGGCATTTGGCGACTGGCTTATCAAACAGTTACCTTTGATCCTCAGGCATATCGGCTCAGTTGGCATCATTGCACAGTCAAGTGCGTGCTCTTAGTGGAATTAAAGTTTGCAAGAATGATCTGGATTCTTCTCTCCCAATAACTGTTGAGACAAGCTTGCCTTCTAAAATTGACAATGATGTTGGTGATGGTTCGATGTTGGCTTCCCCTAACCGAAATAATACTAAGCCAAATATGTCTTCCCAAAAAGCTGAAGATGATGACCTACTAGAAGTCGGGACCGATGAGAGTGCCTTAAACCGTAATGTTGCAGAACAAAAGGAGGGCTTACATAGCTCTATTGAGGTGACTGAGCCAAGTGAGAATCTGCTACTGGGTGATGACACAAGCAAAGTAGTTGAAGGGCTGAACCCGGATTTCAGTAAAGAGCATGCTGATATTTCGTGTGCTGATGCTTCAGGTGCGCCTTTAATGCTCGAATTATATTTTTATGAAAAGATTATTTGACAGATTCAAGATTAATATTTTTGTAAATACCAGATCTGCTGAAGGACGTGCCCTCTACCGCACTGAATATTGAAGCGATAGATGCTAAAAATGTTCAAGAAACTAGTAAAGAGGAATGTAAAGAGAATGAGCGTGCCATTGATAACGATGTTGCTGAGCCTGAGCCTGTTAGAAAGGACGATTTTCTTGATTTAGATGGTGCTGCCACAGAGCTAGCATCCGATGTTAGATATAATGAGATGGAGGATAGTTTTCAGAACGAGATGCGTGATTTTCATTTGGAGGATGTGCATCATATCAAGGATTCTTCTTACCCATCGGAAATAGGTTTGTGGGAAGAAGGCTTCATGAATAACGGTGACTATCCAGAACAACAAGAAGCTTATCGACTTGATGTGATGGGTGCAGAAACTTCTGGTTTAAATATACATAATCAAGATGTAAGTTTTTCTTTTCCCTCTGAGCCCTGGAAATTCTTGATCAACTTTCTTGCAAATATTTCAGGAACTCTTACTAGGTCTCACTCTTAAATTGATAAAGAGAATGATTTATTTATATTCTCAAATCCATGTTGTGAATGCAGGCGCCGGATTATTCTGCTACTGGACATGACACAGGTGGTAGTTCCATCTTCTTAAGTAATGCTTATTTCGCTTCCTTTCTTGCACATGAATTGAGAACTAAGAACATAAAAGTCTTTGGGTAATAATGCATGGAAAAATAAGCATTTACACAGGTGGCACCACCTTCCTTTGACTGAACTGAATTCATTTTTGAGCATTCAGAATTTTTGAATGTCGATGATGACGAGCTGAACGATGATGGTGAAGATCCTGACGACGAAGAGGCTAAATTTGCTGAGAATAGTGGGTGGTCTTCACGTACAAGGTAATGCACATATGCTCTCCCTAATATTTCTTGATCGATTGAACATATTTTCGAGGATATCATTACTTTATATGACTATCTGTTCTTTTCCCAGGGCTGTGTCAAAGTATCTTCAGACGATGTTTGTGAAGGAGGCTGAGCAAGGAAGGAAATCTCTTTCCATGGATAAGCTGTTAACCAACAAATCACGCAAGGAAGCATCGAGGATGTTCTTCGAAACATTGGTATTTCTTCCTCACCGTGCTCCATTCTATCAGATTGGTCAACGATTGCTCGTTCTTTCCAAGCTGTTTTCGCTTAATGTGGATTATTTTCCAGGTTCTGAAAACAAGAGACTACATCCACGTCGAACAACAGAATCCAATCGGAGACATAAACATAAAACCTAGGACGAGGCTCATGAAATCCAGTTTCTGATTCCCATACTTTGACTCAGTGCGATGAAAATCAACGACTATCCCCTATATTTAACTCGTGCTTAAGGTTCATGAAAGTAGTTTCGATTCTTTTTCATAGCGATGCGTAATTATTGTCGAAAAGATTTGTAGGTGACTTAAGTTTCAGCCTGGCAGTTCATAAGTTGTAATGGCCCGAGCCATGCTATGTTATCCAGCTTGTTATGCTGTGTACATATAATATGTATTATTAGAAGCTTGTCTACTCTACACGCTGTTTGTGCCTACTTACATTCATGATGAGACAATTAATATTCAGGCAGTTGATATTCAGACAATTAAAATTCAAATAGGTGCATTTCCTATCTTGTTATTTACTACACCCTCTGTCCCAATTCTTTTTGGACATTTGGGATGTGGCAGCAAATTAAGAACTGAATATTTTAATAATATAGTGTGTGGAAATGTAAAAAAGTGTATATTTGACACGTCTTTAAGAATATTAATATTATTATATTGATTTTTTTGATAGGTTTTTTGCTAAATAAGAAAATGTACAAAAGAAGTGGATGCTCAATTTAGTAAAATGTACAAAACTTTTGGGACGGAGGGAGTATAATTTTCTTGGCATCATAGGCATATTGTTCGAAAAGCTCATGCTATACACCACAATCTTTAAGTACTGCAATTTCGTAACTAAAACGCAACACATTGCGCAATATTCGTTTTAAAACATTGATTTTTATTACGCAACACACTTAATCTTGAAAGTCATAAAAATACCTAATAATTTACAATTCCAATCTTCACAAACAACAAAAAGAAACAGAACGAATTGGTATTTACTCGATTACTACGGAAGAGTCTTGGCACTTTCTCTTCTTCGCAGCTCTTCTTTTTTGTTGGATTTGCCGGACATACTCAGCAATAATCACATGGAATTTGGGCGCGTACGCATCTTTGAGCGTGATGCTGTTCCCAGTCCCACCAGCCTTCTTCAGTGCGCTCGCCGTGTATTCCTCGGCTTGCTTGTAGTGAAGGTCGCAGTACGATGGAAACACAGACTTCGACACTGTGTTCCCACACGGCGCAGCTTCACTTGCACCACTGCGGAGACCAATCACCAAAGAAATAAACCACCGAGCAATGGAATGCTAAAAGATGAAACTCAACAGCTTTCAACATTTACAGGAGAAGAAGAGTCAAACAAGCGCATTTATCCGTCATCAGATAGTGCGCGCTTCTCGGAGAAAAAAAAACGATTAAAGAGCGCAGACTATTATAATAGTGGAAGATGGAGCATGATCAATCACCATTCAAAACCTTCGACAATGACATAAAAAAATGCATCCCAATAAATGAAACATGACAAATTCACACCAAGCAACACTCTTCATCATAATAGCCTGTGAATTTTGTGAAAATTGGTTTAGTAGGAAACTTTGGGCAATATAGTGAGTAACTTACGTCATTCAAGTGGGAGCATAACAATCGATTTACATTTTGACGCATAGACACACTTACGCAAAAACCGTAAGCGCAATTGACAAGATCCAAATAATACCTTCTAAGAAATCTGTCGCACTCAATACCCTCCAATAAACTATATAATCAGAATCTGCATACAACTTTGCAGGCAAATCATGATACAATTTCAAAGAATATATGCAACCCAACCATGAGATAAATAACATAAGAACTCTACCACAACAGAAATTGGACAGAAAAAACTTCCACAATTGTTTATCATCATCAAGAATGCCCAAAGTTCCTCGCACCACATCCAACATACTCCACGTTCGTTGGTTAGGGAAGCATACATTACCAATAGTTCATGAAGGAAAATCTCTCAACAAAGACTACAACAAGCGCGCGCGCGCGTGAGAGAGAGAGTATACTTACGAAAGCTGGTCGACGACCAGAAACTCGCAAGGCTTGTAGAGCATCTGCCGAGCATCACGCACGATGTGCGTGCGACAGAAGCTCGTCATTGCCAATGCCTTGCGCCCGCACCGCTGAACCGCGCACACTTTCTCCACACTGATAGCACTGCCCTCACCACCAGCGACGCCATTCCCATCCTTCACCGCACCATCGCCGTCGTCGGCCTTCACATCCTCGGCAGGACTTTTCCCATACTCCCACCAGTAATCCCTGTGCTTCGTCCTGACCTCCTCCGCCAAAACCCAGTAATTTTCTCTATAAATCTCGTGCAGCTGCTTAATCCGACGAGATCTACGAGCCATAACCTCGGCTCGGGTCAAGCATGTAGATTTGGAAAGCACCATATCTTGGTCCGGCGCATCGATTGGGGTTGGGAAGGTCATGTTTGTGGGAATTCGGAGGTTTTTGGGCCGGCGGAGATATCGGAGAAGGGATGGGAAAGAATGACAGAGTGATTATGAGTTGGAAATTGAGATTTGAGTATAAATGTGGGGTTGAATTGGGAATCTCCAACTTTCCGTGGAATATACTAAGATTTATTTTGTAATAATTAATATTGGAGAAGGAAAACTGAAGGTGGAGAGTGAAAGGTGAAGCCTATTAATTAATTATTTATGGTACGACCATTTTCATTTCCCTCCTTTTTCTCCACAAACCTCAAAGCAAAAGAGAGCCAATTAAGCGCTAAATCTCCGAAAACCCTAATCGTGCCTGAAAATTTTCGAATTCCTTGTGATTTCTCACGGAAGAGGGAAGATTTCAAGAAATGTCTGTGAACAACATCCACCCGCGGACCCAAATGGCTTTGATGGTACCGTTATTGTTGTTGTTGTTATCAAGCCTCTCGCTTCACGTCGCGTCCGATCAAGGGCGGGGGTCAGCGCCGTCCAGGGCGACGTCGTTGCACGAAACTCTGACCTCCAACGGCCTTCCGGCGGGACTCTTTCCCAAGGGCATTTCCGACTTTTTACTCGACCAGCCACGGGTCATTTTGAGCTGCGATTGGCGTCTCCGACCCCATGCGATACCAAGTGCGAGACGCGTGTGAGGTATGATTGCAACATCACGGGCAGCCTCAGCTACGGAAAGATCGATGGCCTATCTGGCGTGGCTGCCCAGGAATTGTTCCTTTGGCTGCCCGTGAATGAATCAAAGTTGATGTTCCGAGCTCAGGATTGATATACTTTGATGCCGGTGGGGTTTCGAAGCAATTTTCTTTGTCTTCCTTTGAGAATCCGCAGGATTGTGACGTCGAGGAGGAGGGTGGGGATGCTGGCGAGGGATAAAGGATGTTATCATGGTAAGTAATGTTGGTTGTTCATTTCTTTATATTTGGATCTTAATCCATATCATTAAAGACTATTTTCTTAATATTTCCAGTGGTGTTTGTTGGTGATTTGATTTTGGATATTATTGTTGTTTGGGTTTGAGAGTTGTTTCGAATTCGTAAATTATGAATCTTTTGGCTTTTGGGAGTTAGATAGCTAAGAATTTGGTGAACAGTTTGCTTAATCGGATGCTTACCTTACATGTGATAGATATGTTAAAGATAAAGCGTTTGGCACATGAAGGCCTGTGTATATTTGTCAGGACTCAGGAGTTGTTTCGTTACGTTAAGAATTGGTTATACTTGATTTTGGATTTTAGATGGTATATGGATCACTTCTAGCGTAACAGCAAATAGAAATCTTGGGTATGGACTTTTTGGATTTTCGTTTGGTGCTGCTGTATATAAACTTGATTTCAGTGTCTACTCCATCGTTACAAACTACTGATATCCTCTGCTCTATATCCATGTTTAATTGATCATCGCAGAATGGATTCGAAGAAACTGTGAGTCAAGAAGCTGTGGAGCATGAAGGAAGAGCTGATTCGTAGTTGATGAATATATATACATAAACTATGTCGATCTTTAATCGTTTCATCTTTCGTGTGCTGCTGATGATACGTGGTTGTAGTTGTGGTCCTGACAATGGCTTGAATTGTATATAGTTGTTTCACTTGGTTTGTGTTTGCAAGTTGTTCACTTCTCATATCGGTCATAATTTCCATGAAATAAAAAATTACACTGTAAAAATAATAATAATAACCCTCGAAATCGAACCTGCGAGCTAAAACGGCCCAACAAGCAGTGAAAAAAAGTGATTAATGTTTGGTAATAGATAACTC
Organism: Craterostigma plantagineum; assembly: GCA_027422505.1. Lineage (NCBI taxonomy): Eukaryota > Viridiplantae > Streptophyta > Magnoliopsida > Lamiales > Linderniaceae > Craterostigma > Craterostigma plantagineum. The sequence continues at coordinate 53,534 of JAPQWV010000936.1, forward strand.
AATCGTAGTATCCAGATCCTATTACTTCCGTGGAAGTAAAAGAAAATACAAAATCAAAAATCTCATCTTTCGCGTCCTCTAAACCACAAACAAGAATGAGCTGCTGAGCTAACAATTGACATGGAGTAACACGGAGAAGAAAGAAAACGAAAGAGCGTCTTATCAATTGAAATCGATCACTTGTTCGTTTTGTGGTTTTCTGAACGGAGGAGCAAAGCATCTGTAATAAAATGGCAGCGAGTGCGGCGGTAACAGGGATAAGCGTGTCATCTTCTACAGTTACCTCCTCTGCTCGGCCGTACAATGGAGGGGTTGTTCAAATAACATTTAGACCTTCTTTTTATGGTCATGGAGGTAACTTAATTATGCTTCTCAGTACGCTTACTTAGCTGATGCAAATTTTTTTTTGTGGCATAGATATAGTTCCCCTTTTCATCTTTTGGACTCTATAATGAGGGGTTCGTTTCAAATTTAGATTTTGAGAACTGAAAGAAATTCTGATTTGTGAATGCCTGTGGTGGGGTACAACTTTAGCAGCATGAGGTACTATCATGTGATTTACCTCCCTTGTTCTTGTAGGGTTGATTTTAAGGGAAGATCATATAAACCTATAAAATTGCTTAACCTTGCAAAGTCTTCTGCCATCTACCAAAGTGCTTGTTGATGTTCAGCATCAGTGTGCTCTATTAGTTGTGCTATGTTCCCTTCCACATCTGTTCCATAGAGAATGTTTCTTCTTCTTTTTTCAGTGGGTACTTCAAACTATAGAGGTTTACAACTTTCATTACCCAGATGGAATAGTCATGGAGTGGGTGTTCTTGGGGCTCAAATGAACCTCCTTGATCGGTTTGCTAGAGTTGTTAAGGTTGTTGGGAATTACGGCTATCTTTTGTGTCTTGTTTCATTCATGATAAACTGAGTATTAACTGCAGTTCTTCTGCCCCTTTTACATATAGTCGTATGCAAATGCTTTGATAAGTTCCTTTGAGGACCCGGAGAAAATATTGGAACAATCTGTCATTGAAATGAACGATGATTTGATCAAGATGCGTCAAGCAACAGCACAGGTATGCACTTTCTGCCCTCTTCTCCTCTTGTTAATTTTTCTTGTTAGATCTGTTTTCCCTCTATTTTTTAGCATAGCCTAGCATTTTCGATATAGACGATTAGAACCATTCTCCTTACATATCATCTACTTTGTAGGTTTTGGCGTCTCAGAAACAGTTGCAGAACAAGTATAAAGCTGCACAACAAGCTTCTGAAGATTGGTGAGTCCTTTGAATGTCCATTGTTACTCTGTGCATTTCATTTTATCTGCCTCAAGTTTCTGATTTGCTTCAATTAAGGTATCGAAGAGCACAGCTTGCTCTTGAGAAGGGGGACGAGGAGCTGGCGCGGGAAGCACTTAAACGCAGAAAATCTTATGCTGTAATGACTCTTCTTATTCAAGTTATTAATGATCAAGTGTGAACATTTATGGCCTTTTCTGATTCACCATAATGTTCCAAATACTTGCAGGACAATGCAAATGCTCTGAAGGCTCAACTTGATCAGCAGAAAGGTGTAGTTGATAATCTTGTTTCCAACACAAGGGTGCGTCGCTATACGAACTGCCAAATCTATATTTCCTTTTCTGCAATGTAATATAGTGAAAGTTGATAACATCCCAAAATCATTTGCGGGTTGCAATCATTGAGTTCATTCTTTCATCAGTCGAAACCAGAACTTTAGGTTCTGCTGCAGCCACAAATCCTTACTGTTCAATATTGGTTTGGCAGCTGTTAGAAAGCAAAATACAAGAAGCAAAGTCCAAAAAGGATACTCTCAAAGCAAGGGCTCAGTCTGCAAAGTACTATTTTCTTCTCCTTTCTTTTCACATTTCTCATTGTCGAATGATCGCGGCGAATTATAGTCAAATGGCTTCATCATTCTACTCCAGGACTGCAACAAAAGTTAGTGAGATGCTGGGTAATGTGAATACAAGTAGTGCTCTGTCAGCTTTTGAGAAGATGGAGGAAAAGGGTAAGCTCTGTCAATCCATGCATGAGTCACTGTCCTAAAGGTGGAGCAAATGGTGAATCACTTGAGAAGTCTCACCACTTTGTTATATTTTTCCTTTTTCCTGGCAGTACTAGCAATGGAATCTCAGGCTGAAGCACTCAATCAGCTAGCTGGTGATGAACTTGATGCAAAGGTAGAGCTGAAACTCACAATCAACTTTACATCTTACTAATGCACCCACAGACTTTCTCATATACTTCCAACTTCGAATCTTCTTGATTAATATGTTGTGATTGAACTCATTTTTTTTGCCAGTTTTCATTACTGGAATCCTCTTCAGTAGATGATGACCTTGCCAGCTTGAAGAAAGAACTATCCGGGAGCACCAAGGTAAGTCATGTTCTTTTTTCGGCCTCTTTCTGGGCATAATTAAGATCTAATCGGTCAAAATTTCACCATCTCCGTTTTCAGCTCTACGATATCCGCCTTTTGTATTGACTTCAATAACATACTTGTTTTATAATTTTCGGAGCAGAAGGGTGAGCTACCACAAGGCAGGCCAATTTCAAGTGCATTGAAGTTTCAAGATCCTGAAATTGAGAAAGAGCTGAACGAATTAAGACAGAAGGCCAAGGAATACTAATTTCTAGTAATTATGCCACTTGTGTAAGTACTGACCCGAAAAGTACAGGCGTTCACTGGTGATAGCGGTGCAATAGACCCGCAATGTGTTGGCGCTGGATTTGCCAGAGGGCGTTTGCCTTCTGCATTATCTTGTGATATTTAGTACATAATATTATGGGCAAATAGAGATTTTTCCAAAAGTGATCAACATGCTAACAATGATGAAATAGAATTCACTCGGGATACTCAATCAGTCATTACAGCGTAAATTAACTATATCGGGCAAGCGTTGAATAATGTTGACGAACGCTATACTATTACAGTGCGATAATGGACAATCGATGGACTGGTTACAGAGGAGGATAGAAGTAGGAGGACAAAGAAAAGCAAAGGAAAAGCAAGCCTCCCACGGTAGCTACCGTGCGTTGAGAGATCTTTGATGCCAACATACTTCCGCCTATCACTGCCAACGATGTGCATATAGTGTGCCCTATTGTTGCGCCGACGGCAACTCCAAGTGCGTTCTTATGAGTCGCCAGCTGCATAAATATAAAAAAAAAAAGCTTTTGTAGGTTGTATTTCTTTATGTAAATAACGGTGGCAAAGTGGCTGGTTGTTGATTGAGCATCTCATAATGGAATTAAGATGTCGAAGAATCTGAAAGAATTCTTACAGCAATTGTTGCTATTTGGCTGCGATCTCCCCACTCGGCTAAGAATGTCAAGATGAATGACTGTAAAAGCAGAGCAAATCAGCACCAGAGAAAATGTGCGTTGAAATAAATGAAGGTGCAAAGGAGTGTCTTTGAAACATTGTGTTTGTTGGAGCGCAACAATACCTCTAAATAAATTGGTGTGCAAAATCTTGAAAAGATACGTCTAAGAGATGACTTCCCTTGTCCAGATTCGAGTTTTTCTTCCACCTGTAGGAACCAAATAATATGGCGTTATGAGCAACGTTGTTATTGTATATTATGGAAATTAAAAAAAAGGTCAGATAAAATTATGCACATCAAAGTATAAAACAGCAACGTACTTCTTCCATCTCCTTTTTCTGGGAAGCTTTAGAATCTGATTTCCATGCAATGTAAAGCAATCGTAGACCAAAGAAAGCATAAAGTACTGCAGGACATGTTATTTGTGATATGTAAATCCAAATTAAGTGAAATTTCACCAGAGGAAGAACATTCGAAAAAGGTAAAGGAAACAAGAACCTGTAGCTGCATTATTTGTATGCTTCCGTGATATCAAATTCGGCACAATCCTACCCAGACCAGTAGAGAGTATCTGGTGGACGTTTAAGTAACATGATATGCATTGAAAGGGTTCTTGATGGTAAGACACAATCGTGCATAAGATGTAAGAGGATGCACAGAAAAAAACAAAATATGAAAGAGCAGCAAACTAGAACAGATCAACTTACCGTCATTACAAACAAGGCACTGAGAGCACCAGATAAAACAATTGACTTGGGGTGACGCATGGCCATGAGAGCCGCAATTATAAAAGTCTCATCCCCAATCTAGCATCAGAAACAATGTTAGATCGACCTTAGTAAGATATAAAAGAACACTCGATTGGTTAATAATGCTCTAATCGTATCAGTGAATTGCATGACACACATACTATAGCACCGAACATAAGTTACTCACCTCGCTGACAAGGATCATGGATAAACTTGCAAAGAAAGCATCAAAAACCCCATAACCAGAATCCAAGTCTATGCCGACATTGACAGAATCAAGGTCCTCTTCAACAGTACCAGACTTGAGTTTGTTGACCAAAAGCTGCCCACAATTCATCAACAACCATAATATTAAAAAAACTGTAAGGACGATTGCCAGAATTGTCCCATCGGAGTCCTTTGGACGTAATTTGCTGCGCTACTATATATTCTTTACTGGACTCAACTCAGTAATCTATAGTTAGCAACAAAAATAATGGAAAACAGATACGGGCTAGATCAAGCTTCAAAAGAACTTCAGTTAAGAAAATTCTTCTGTGTGCTAACGCATCCAATAAATCAGATATGACAAAATCAACATCAGAGAACGATAATACTCACTTTTCCACGCCGTCCAAGAACCTCGCTCCCATCCTCTTCCTGACAATTTCACGCGCAAACCAAAACAAAATAATAAAAAGTTAACAGATCAATTCAAAATAGGTCAAACACAAGGAAAACAAAAGGATCGAAGTTACCTGAGCTGAAATTCGCGGAATGGAGACAGATACTAAGAGAAGAAACACAGCAAAAACGCAGAGATCATAACGAGCTGGAGAGCACCTCATTTTCGCGGATGAGGATGTGAAAATCGATATTGGGAGTCAAAATTCCGAGGAAAATGGATAGAATACGACCAGTCAAGAGATCTGTGGATCCTGAAGAGAGAGGCCTGATTCTGGATTTTGGGATCTACGCGGTGGTGGTGAGGAGGATTTTTTTTTTTTTTTTCTGAATTTTACTTTGTTTAATATTTTCGTCAAAAGGTCCTTTCCTTTCCTACCTATTTTCCCTTGTGCAAGAGAATTTTGTAAAATTAAAATGAAAGAAATCCTCGTTCAATCAATTACAATAAATAATAAAACTGGAGGATGCCTGCAATAAAATCATCGGCCACGTCATACATCTCATATCCTCTTCAAGATTTTCCTAATTTGCAATTTGTCGTGTCGGCCAAAGTCAAGAAAATATCATTTGCCAATTGCCCATTCGTTACTACAGATACAGAGTGAAAACATAGGCAGAGCCAAACGTAGAACGGCAATCCCATAGGCCATAGCCATAGAATTGATTGGCAGACTTCGACCTCAAAGACGTAGAAGAAGGCTTTCGAACAACGTTGGACGCCTAAATGTCTTCTACACATTACATATTCACCAAAAGAAATACAGATGCCAATGAATCCCAGAGTTGGACCGCAGTAGCAAAATCAAGATTATTCGGGCAAAAGTTTTAGTAAGGCCACCAATTCGTTCCGCCGGGCTTCTTCACGAGGATGTCGTTGTATTCAGATCTCGAGGTCTGCAGAAAAATATTATTTCAGTTAAATATTCAAAGAAGGGGGGAAACATCCTAAAAATCTTGTATGATGCCTATACATGTTCATCCTTCTCATCAATCACAATGTTGTATGGTGCAGCTGTTCAATGAAGAAACAGGGGAGCATTTTGGAAAGTCTAGTGTGCATTGGACGAATCAAATAATATGGAGAAGGGCATGCATGACAGAGAAACAATATCAGATCCATATCAGCTAACTGCAAGTCAAATACTTGTGATACAACAGATACCTACCTATAAGAACTGGTTAACGATTGAAATCCAAAAGTTCGAAAGCTCCATTTTAATGAGGCCAATAGCCACTATGACCTATGAGTAACCTGGTCTACTTGTACTAGTTGGTTTTTTGACTGGAGGAAAACACCTCAACACCGTGATCGCCACTAATTTCACGGAGAAATTAAGCCTATTTTGGATTCTCCAGATCGATCAAATCATAAATAAAATTAAAATTAGATGAAAACATACCAGATCTTTGAAGACGAGGTAAGCAGCGAGGAAGAAGAGTACAAAGAGGATCTCGAACTCGGCGTATCTTACGAACGCGAAAATCGACTGAACAATTCGAGTCAACGATGAAGGAACTGGTTCCTGCGCCGAGTTAGAGGTGGTCCGACGCTGATTCTGCTCAACCCTAAGTGGTCTTCGCCGTATGCCATCACTTTCACCCTTGCCATCAGCGAAATCTAAACAAACATATGCTTGAATCTGTACACAATTAACTTTCAATGAAAGCCCAACCAAGGACGATAACGATAACTTAACTCACATCCGCGTCGGCCAAGGCTTGGTCAAAGCTTTATAGCTCGCGGGCTCGGTAAATTACTTATAGGATCACGCACTGTTGCTTAATTCTAAATATACCCCTAAAATTATAATTAATTGTTATTACTATTTGCACACAAATATTACTTGGTACTTTACGCTGGGACCGACCGAACATAAGTGCGACACAGTTGTAATAGAACACATGGACATGGGCTCGTTTCTCAAGGCCTTCTGGGCCCACTAAAACTTTCCAATTTTGTTTTAGTTTTTCTTTTCTTCTGGAATTAGGTGTAGCAGTAGCATTGATCAGCAGAACAAACATCCCCCCACTCAACCACTAATAGTGGGGATTAATTTATAGATAATTACCCACTAAAATATAATAAAAGCGAGGGTTGATTCTATTTTTTTTTTTTGTATTTAACTTTTTACTTCTACGATAATTAGCTAGCCTCACTACCGTTCTTTCACAACTAGATTACTTTCTCTACTCACCTCACTCTCTCCCTCGATCGAAGCTCAGCAGAATCGAGGAGATGCGAGCAATTGATTGTGGAATCATTTGGTTTGTTCTGTCGCTCATCGTCTCCTTCAATGTGAGAGCCTCTGTAGATTCTATGGAAGTTAAATATATACTTGGTTCCAAAAGGGGATTGTCAACTCTCTCTAATTAATTTTCTGGCAGGGATTGATTGATGCGAACGTGGCGGCGATGGTACCTTTAGGCGAGACGAAGACGATGATTTACTTGAACGAAAGCAGGAGAAAGCTCAACAGCTTTGAGATTTGCTCGCTGTGCACTTGCTGCGCTGGAGGAGGAGGAACCTACTGCTTGCCGTCGCCTTGCTGCTATGCAATCAACTGCAACATACCGAATAGGCCTTTGGATTCTGCTCCTTCACTCCCAAGACCTGCAATTGCTTCGATTGCCATATCTGATGCCCTTCCTTAAATTCTTCTTTTTTGGTTCTATTTTAAGCTCTGGTGTGGTGGTGTTGTTAGTTTCATTAATCAATAGCTAATATTATTAGTTTCGTTTGCTGAAGATATTTGTTAATTTTTTATGATTCGTTATCATGATAAGGAAAAATATTACTCATATGACAAAAGAATCATATCTTGTCCTATAGTAGTAAAACCAATAAATATAACCCAAGGAAATATATAATATGAAAAGCAGTAGCAAATAGCAATACAATACAACCTGCTCGTCGGTGGTCTGCGTCTCCTCGGTGCAGACAAACTGTTCGATGAAATGCACGATTGAATCCCAGTTGTCAATGGCGCTCTCCTTTGCGACGACATCCAACGTCGTCTGCCCACAGTCTATTTCGCTTCAGTCCCAATTTCTCCACAGTTCGCCGTACAACATCTCATCGACAAGCCGTCGGAGAATATCAATCAATCATCTTCATCTGAAAAAAATCCCACCTTGCCCATCCCCGCCGGCGATCAAATGCTCTACATCTCCTCCCAAGCGAGTCCGAGACCCAAGGTTAGACAAGCAAGTATCCAAGCAAAACAACATACGCTTCGTTCTCAAGCTCAAGACACTCTTACTCTCCAAGCCCAAACACTTCATGCCCATTCACATCCTCTACAAATGCCGCGCCTACTTATCTCTTCCAAAACCTCGCTCGATGATATCCATGATCCTTCGCTACCCCACAATCTTCGAGCTCTTCACTATCCCAACGCCGCCCAACCCACTACGCGCCGCCGGCCCACTCACTCAGCTGTGCGTTCGCCTCACGCCTGAAGCTTCAGACCTCGCCAAGAGGGAGATCGCCCTCAAGAAATTTGCGGCCGATTCTTCTGCTCAAAAGCTCCAAAAGCTGCTAATGATGGCTCCTCCCTACCACCGCCTTTTGCTCTCTAAGCTCGTCCACCTCGGCCCTGACCTGGACTGCCGGTCAACTTTCGGTCAAGGCTCTGCAACGACCATCCTCAGAGGTTTAAGGTAGTCGACACTTCTTATGGGCGTGCGCTCGAGCTAGTGAACTGGGATGAGAATCTTGCCAAGGCTTTCCCACCCCTTAATGAAGTTGAGTCGCTTGGGTTGATAGTCGACAGGCCATTGAAGTTCAAGCACTTGAGGCTGAGGAAGGGCTTGAACGTGAAGAAGGGTCATAGAGATTTTCTGTTGAAGTTTAAGGAAATCCCCGACTTTTGTCCTTACAAGAGCGACGTAAGGGATCTGGTGAAGGAGTCTATCGAGGCGGAGAAGAGGGCTTGTGCTGTGGTGAGGGAGGTTTTGTTTATGACGGTGGAGAAGAGGACTTTGGTTGATCACTTGACTCATTTTAGGAGAGAGTTTGGATTGCCGAATAGGCTGAGGGGAATGTTGGTGAGGCATCCCGAGATTTTCTACGTCAGCATGAAGGGGCAGAGAGACTCTGTTTTCCTCGTCGAGGGGTATAACGATAGGGGAAAGCTTGTAGAGAAGAACGAGCTTTTGGAGATAAGGGATGAGCTGATGAAGCTTGTTAGAGAAGGGAAGAGGATGAGAAGGGAGAGGAGAAGAGGGCATCGATATAAAGTGGTCGGCGAATCGAGTTCTCAGATTCTGATGATGATGATGATGATGACGATGATGATGATGATGACGACGATGATGATGATGGTGATTTTGGGGATGGTTTAGACGATCTCTTTGATGTAGAAGAGGATGATGTTGCTCATGGTGATGATAGTGCAGAAGAGTTAACAGAGTTGCAAGAGAGTGATGAGCTGTGGATGTCTGAGATGGCTTCTTCTCATGGAAATCAAGACAGCCTTGGTTCAACTGCTGCTCCCTGGTAATATAATAACAATCGCAGTCTGCTTAAAGATTTGTAATGATATTTATGTCGTAGAAACAATCCCAGACTGTAAAAAGTATACGAAAAAATATTGAATATATGTAATAATGTCGTTGAATCGTCTGAGTAATACAGCTGTTGGTTTACACGACGAATCAATTAAAATCACACAAGAAATTTCCCTCAGAACGCTAACTAGCATCACCCATAGGAGGCAATTAAGAAGAAAGAAACGGTAATCACGAACCGTTGGTTTCTGGTATGTTTGAGACGGGCTGCCTTGTCACGGCGGACAATATATCGGTGTATCCCAAAATCCCGACTAAGATATCGTCGTCCTCCGTGACCAAAACATGTGTAGCCCTGTGAGATAACATCTGTGCCATTACAGCAGCTAATGAGCTTGTAACTCTGCAAGTCAAAGGGGTGCTTCTCCTGCGATACAAACTCCTACTGAACGAACTCGAAGAATTAGTGAGGAACCCGATACTTCTACTGCTGAATATCTTCGGCCTGTTCGAACTTGCATTACCGTTGTTGTTGGCTGAATTAGTACTCTCTCCAACTATGTCGTCAATGGTGGTATCATCAGGGGTTGGTCTTGCACTTGCTGAACTCATACTATCTTCAACGCCCATAACGAACTGCCCAGCTGTTAAATTGGCCAACGCCCAGGCGGCGGATGAGTAATCGCATTTCCATAATTTCGTCGAAGATATCTCGCCGATGATCTTATGCTGTCCGTTTGGAGCCGTATCTACGACTGCAACTGCGCAGGGATCTAGAGGAAGTTTCTTGGCGACTTCAATGGCCGGCGAGGATGCTTCTATGTAAGAATAGTTGGGGTTGATGGCTCCGAGGGAGGATATCGAAGAAAGGGGTAGTGGAGCTAGAGCACCAAGACAACCTATGAGGAAACGAAGGACGTCTTCTCTAGAAAGACAGCAGAACTTATCCTGGATTGAAGATGTGGGAATCGCAGAAGACGATGATGGACGGTTGGGACTCGATGGATTGCTGCCTGCGTTGTTCGAGGGGTCTGCTGTGTTCTTTAGCCACTTGCCGTTGTAGAGTATAGAGAAACGCTTGCTCATTCCTCTCCATACTAAACTCTTAGGCACGAGGAGTCGCTTGGCACCTTGTTTCATCATCTCTAGAGCATCTATCAACCTGAGAAGGTCGAAAGTCCATGGATTGTAATAGATCATCCAAATACCAAAACCGACATCTCTTCTCTCAAACAGCACAAGCTTAATGTCCCGTAAGCAACTAGTTTCGAAGGCAAATAAGAATTTCACAACCAGTTCTTCAATAGCGAATCGAGAGCATAGCGATGATCTAATACAGTTTTATCATGTACGTAAAGGAAATAATCACTACTAACCTTGTGCCGGGATCGACGACCTTAAGAGCGGAGCTGTTTTGAAGCACAATCTTCGAAACAGGCGTGGTTTATCATCATCAAGAATGCCCAAAGTTCCTCGCACCACATCCGACATACTCCACGTCGTTGGTTAGGGAAGCATACATTACCAATAGTTCATGAAGGAAATCTCTCAACAAAGACTACAACAAGCGCGCGCGCGCGTGAGAGAGAGAGTATACTTACGAAAGCTGGTCGACGACCAGAAACTCGCAAGGCTTGTAGAGCATCTGCCGAGCATCACGCACGATGTGCGTGCGACAGAAGCTCGTCATTGCCAATGCCTTGCGCCCGCACCGCTGAACCGCGCACACTTTCTCCACACTGATAGCACTGCCCTCACCACCAGCGACGCCATTCCCATCCTTCACCGCACCATCGCCGTCGTCGGCCTTCACATCCTCGGCAGGCTTTTCCCATACTCCCACCAGTAATCCCTGTGCTTCGTCCTGACCTCCTCCGCCAAACCCAGTAATTTTCTCTATAAATCTCGTGCAGCTGCTTAATCCGACGAGATCTACGAGCCATAACCTCGGCTCGGGTCAAGCATGTAGATTTGGAAAGCACCATATCTTGGTCCGGCGCATCGATTGGGGTTGGGAAGGTCATGTTTGTGGGAATTCGGAGGTTTTTGGGGCCGGCGGAGATATCGGAGAAGGGATGGGAAAGAATGACAGAGTGATTATGAGTTGGAAATTGTGATTTGAGTATAAATGTGGGGTTGAATTGGGAATCTCCAACTTTCCGTGGAATATACTAAGATTTATTTTGTAATAATTAATATTGGAGAAGGAAAACTGAAGGTGGAGAGTGAAAGGTGAAGCCTATTAATTAATTATTTATGGTACGACCATTTTCATTTCCCTCCTTTTTCTCCACAACCTCAAAGCAAAAGAGAGCCAATTAAGCGCTAAATCTCCGAAAACCCTAATCGTGCCTGAAAATTTTCGAATTCGTTGTGATTTCTCCACGGAAGAGGAAGATTTCAAGAAATGTCTTTGAACAACATCCACACGCGGACCCAAATGCTTTGATGTACCGTTATTGTTGTTGTTGTTATCAAGCCTCTCGCTTCACGTCGCGTCCGATCAGGGCGGGTGTCAGCGCCGTCCAGGCGACGTCGTTGCACGAAACTCTGACCTCCAACGGCCTTCCGGCGGACTCTTTCCCAAGGTTTCCGACTTTTTACTCGACCAGCCACGGGTCATTTTGAGCTGCGATTGGCGTCTCCAACCCCATGCGATACCAAGTGCGAGACGCGTGTGAGGTTATTGCAACATCACGGGCAGCCTCAGCTACGGAAAGATCGATAGCCTATCTGGCGTGGCTGCCCAGGAATTGTTCCTTTGGCTGCCCGTGAATGAAATCAAAGTTGATGTTCCGAGCTCAGGATTGATATACTTTGATGCCGGTGGGGTTTCGAAGCAATTTTCTCTGTCTTCCTTTGAGAATCCGCAGGATTGTGACGTCGAGGAGGAGGGTGGGGATGCTGGCGAGGGGATAAAGGATGTTATCATGGTAAGTAATGTTGGTTTCATTTCTTTATATTTTGATCTTAATCCATATCATTGAAGACTATTTTCTTAATATTTCCAGTGGTGTTTGTTTGGTGATTTGATTTTGGATATTATTGTTGTTTGGGTTTGAGAGTTTGTTTCGAATTCGTAAATTATGAATCTTTTGGCTTTTGGGAGTTAGATAGCTAAGAATTTGGTGAACAGTTTGCTTAATCGGATGCTTACCTTACATGTGATAGATATGTTAAAGATAAAGCGTTTGGCACATGAAGGCCTGTGTATATTTGTCAGGACTCAGGAGTTGTTTCGTTACGTTAAGAATTGGTTATACTTGATTTTGGATTTTAGATGGTATATGGATCACTTCTAGCGTAACAGCAAATAGAAATCTTGGGTATGGACTTTTTGGATTTTCGTTTGGTGCTGCTGTATATATACTTGTTTCAGTGTCTACTCCATCGTTACAAACTACTGACAATCCTCTGCTCTATATCCATGTTTAATTGATCATCGCAGAATGGATTCGAAGAAACTGTGAGTCAAGAAGCTGTGGAGCATGAAGGAAGAGCTGATTCGTAGTTGATGAATATATATACATAAACTATGTCGATCTTTAATCGTTTAATCTTTCGTGTGCTGCTGATGATACGTGGTTGTAGTTGTCGTCCTGACAATGGCTTGAATTGTATATAGTTGTTTCACTTGGTTTGTGTTTGCAAGTTGTTCACTCTCAGTCTCATATCGGTCATAATTTCCATGAAATAAAAAAATTACACTGTAAAAATAATAATAATAACCCTCGAAATCGAACCTGCGAGCTAAAACGGCCCAACAAGCAGTGAAAAAAAGTGATTAAAGTTTGGTAATAGATAACTCAATCGTAGTATCCAGATCCTATTACTTCCGTGGAAGTAAAAGAAAATACAAAATCAAAAATCTCATCTTTCGCGTCCTCTAAACCACAAACAAGAATGAGCTGCTGAGCTAACAATTGACATGGAGTAACACGGAGAAGAAAGAAAAACGAAAGAGCGTCTTATCAATTGAAATCGATCACTTGTTCGTTTTGTGGTTTTCTGAACGGAGGAGCAAAGCATCTGTAATAAAATGGCAGCGAGTGCGGCGGTAACAGGGATAGCGTGTCATCTTCTACAGTTACCTCCTCTGCTCGGCCGTACAATGGAGGGTTTGTTCAAATAACATTTAGACCTTCTTTTTATGGTCATGGAGGTAACTTAATTATGCTTCTCAGTACGCTTACTTAGCTGATGCAATTTTTTTTTTGTGGCATAGATATAGTTCCCCTTTTCATCTTTTGGACTCTATAATGAGGGGTTCGTTTCAAATTTAGATTTTGAGAACTGAAAGAAATTCTGATTTGTGAATGCCTGTGGTGGGGTACAACTTTAGCAGCATGAGGTACTATCATGTGATTTACCTCCCTTTTTTCTTGTAGGGTTGATTTTAGGGAAGATCATATAAACCTATAAAATTGCTTAACCTTGCAAAGTCTTCTGCCATCTACCAAAGTGCTTGTTGATGTTCAGCATCAGTGTGCTCTATTAGTTGTGCTATGTTCCTTTCCACATCTGTTCCATAGAGAATGTTTCTTCTTCTTTTTTCAGTGGGTACTTCAAACTATAGAGGTTTACAACTTTCATTACCCAGATGGAATAGTCATGGAGTGGGTGTTCTTGGGGCTCAAATGAACCTCCTTGATCGGTTTGCTAGAGTTGTTAAGGTTGTTGGGAATTACGGCTATCTTTTGTGTCTTGTTTCATTCATGATAACTGAGTATTAACTGCAGTTCTTCTGCCCCTTTTACATATAGTCGTATGCAAATGCTTTGATAAGTTCCTTTGAGGACCGGAGAAAATATTGGAACAATCTGTCATTGAAATGAACGATGATTTGATCAGATGCGTCAAGCAACAGCACAGGTATGCACTTTCTGCCCTCTTCTCCTCTTGTTATTTTTCTTGTTAGATCTGTTTTCCCTCTATTTTTTAGCATAGCCTAGCATTTTCGATATAGACGATTAGAACCATTCTCCTTACATCTACTTTGTAGGTTTTGGCGTCTCAGAAACAGTTGCAGACAAGTATAAAGCTGCACAACAAGCTTCTGAAGATTGGTGAGTCCTTTGAATGTCCATTGTTACTCTGTGCATTTCATTTCATCTGCCTCAAGTTTCTGATTTGCTTCAATTAAGGTATCGAAGAGCACAGCTTGCTCTTGAGAAGGGGACGAGGAGCTGGCGCGGGAAGCTCTTAAACGCAGAAAATCTTATGCTGTAATGACTCTTCTTATTCAAGTTATTAATGATCAAGTGTGAACATTTATGGCCTTTCTGATTCACCATAATGTTCCAAATACTTGCAGGACAATGCAAATGCTCTGAAGACTCAACTTGATCAGCAGAAAGGTGTAGTTGATAATCTTGTTTCCAACACAAGGGTGCGTCGCTATACGAACTGCCAATCTATATTTCCTTTTCTGCAATGTAATATAGCGAAAGTTGATAACATCCCAAAATCATTTGCGGGTTGCAATCATTGAGTTCATTCTTTCATCAGTCGAAACCAGAACTTTAGGTTCTGCTGCAGCCACAAATCCTTACTGTTCAATATTGGTTTGGCAGCTGTTAGAAAGCAAAATACAAGAAGCAAAGTCCAAAAAGGATACTCTCAAAGCAAGGGCTCAGTCTGCAAAGTACTATTTTCTTCTCCTTTCTTTTCACATCTCATTGTCGAATGATCGCGGCAAATTATAGTCAAATGGCTCATCATTCTACTCCAGGACTGCAACAAAAGTTAGTGAGATGCTGGGTAATGTGAATACAAGTAGTGCTCTGTCAGCTTTTGAGAAGATGGAGGAAAAGGGTAAGCTCTGTCAATCCATGCATGAATCACTGTCCTAAAGGTGGAGCAAATGGTGAATCACTTGAGAAGTCTCACCACTTTGTTATATTTTTCCTTTTTCCTGGCAGTACTAGCAATGGAATCTCAGGCTGAAGCACTCAATCAGCTAGCTGGTGATGAACTTGATGCAAAGGTAGAGCTGAAACTCACAATCAACTTTACATCTTACTAATGCACCCACAGACTTTCTCATATACTTCCAACTTCGAATCTTCTTGATTAATATGTTGTGATTGAACTCATTTTTTTTGCCAGTTTTCATTACTGGAATCCTCTTCAGTAGATGATGACCTTGCCAGCTTGAAGAAAGAACTATCCGGGAGCACCAAGGTAAGTCATGTTCTTTTTTCGGCCTCTTTCTGGGCCAATTAAGATCTAATCGGTCAAAATTTCACCATCTCCGTTTTCAGCTCTACGATATCCGCCTTTTGTATTGACTTCAATAACATACTTGTTTTATAATTTTCGGAGCAGAAGGGTGAGCTACCACAAGGCAGGCCAATTTCAAGTGCATTGAAGTTTCAAGATCCTGAAATTGAGAAAGAGCTGAACGAATTAAGACAGAAGGCCAAGAATACTAATTTCTAGTAATTATGCCACTTGTGTAAGTACTGACCCGTAAAATACAGGCGTTCACAAAGGTGATAGCGATGCAATAGACCCGCAATGTGTTGGCGCTGGATTTGCCGAGGGCGTTTCACCTTCTGCGTTATCTTGTGATATTTAGTACATAATATTATGGGCAAATAGAGATTTTCCAAAGTGATCAACATGCTAACAATGATGAAATAGAATTCACTCGGGGATACTCAATCAGTCATTACAGCGTAAATTAACTATATCGGGCAAGCATTGAATTATGTTGACGAATGCTATACTATTACAGTGCGATAATGGACAATCGATGGACTGGTTACAGAGGAGGATAGAAGTAGGAGGACAAAGAAAAGCAAAGGAAAAGCAAGCCTCCCACGGTAGCTACCGTGCGTTGAGAGATCTTTGATGCCACATACTTCCGCCTATCACTGCCAACGATGTGCATATAGTGTGCCCTATTGTTGCGCCAACGGCAACTCCAAGTGCGTTCTTATGAGTCGCCAGCTGCATAAATATAAAAAAAAAAAGCTTTTGTAGGTTGTATTTCTTTATGTAAATAACGGTGGCAAAGTGGCTGGTTGTTGATTGAGCATCTCATAATGGAATTAAGATGTCGAAGAATCTGAAAGAATTCTTACAGCAATTGTTGCTATTTGGCTGCGATCTCCCCACTCGGCTAAGAATGTCAAGATGAATGACTGTAAAAGCAGAGCAAATCAGCACCAGAGAAAATGTGCGTTGAAATAGATGAAGTGCAAAGGAGTGTCTTTGAAACATTGTGTTTGTTGGAGCGCAACAATACCTCTAAATAAATTGGTGTGCAAAATCTTGAAAAGATACGTCTAAGAGATGACTTCCCTTGTCCAGATTCGAGTTTTTCTTCCACCTGTAGGAACCAATAATATGGCGTTATGAGCAACGTTGTTATTGTATATTATGGAAATTAAAAAAAGTCATATAAAATTATGCAAATCAATCAAAGTATAAACAGCAACGTACTTCTTCCATCTCCTTTTTCTGGGAAGCTTTAGAATCTGATTTCCATGCAATGTAAAGCAATCGTAGACCAAAGAAAGCATACAGTACTGCAGGACATGTTATTTGTGATATGTAAATCCAAATTAACTGAAATTTCACCAGAGGAAGAACATTCGAAAAGGTAAAGGAAACAAGAACCTGTAGCTGCATTATTTGTATGCTTCCGTGATATCAAATTCGGCACAATCCTACCCAGACCAGTAGAGAGTATCTGGTGGACGTTTAAGTAACATGATATGCATTGAAAGGGTTCTTGATGGTAAGACACAATCGTGCATAAGATGTAAGAGGATGCACAGAAAAAAACAAATATGAAAGAGCAGCAAATTAGAATAGATCAACTTACCGTCATTACAAACAAGGCACTGAGAGCACCAGATAAAACAATTGACTTGGGGTGACGCATGGCCATGAGAGCCGCAATTATAAAAGTCTCATCCCCAATCTAGCATCAGAAACAATGTTAGATCGACCTTAGTAAGATACAAAAGAACACTCGATTGGTTAATAATGCTCTAATCGTATCAGTGAATTGCATGACACACATACTATAGCACCGAATATGATGTACTCACCTCGCTGACAAGGATCATGGATAAACTTGCAAAGAAAGCATCAAAAACCCCATAACCAGAATCCAAGTCTATGCCGACATTGACAGAATCAAGATCCTCTTCAACAGTACCAGACTTGAGTTTGTTGACCAAAAGCTGCCCACAATTCATCAACAACCATAATATTAAAAAAACTGTAAGGACGATTGCCAGAATTGTCCCATCGAGTCTTTGGACGTAATTTGCTGCGCTACTATATATCTTTACTGGACTCAACTCAGTAATCTATAGTTAGCAACAAAATAATGGAAAACAATACGGGCTAGATCAAGCTTCAAAAGAACTTCAGTTAAGAAAATTCTTCTGTGTGCTAACGCATCCAATAAGATATGACAAAATCAACATCAGAGAACGATAATACTCACTTTTCCACGCCGTCCAAGAACCTCGCTCCCATCCTCTTCCTGACAATTTCACGCGCAAACCAAAACAAAATAAAAAAAGTTAACAGATCAATTCAAAATAGGTCAAACACAAGGAAAACAAAGGATCGAAGTTACCTGAGCTGAAATTCGCGGAATGGAGACAGATACTAAGAGAAGAAACACAGCAAAAACGCAGAGATCATAACGAGCTGGAGAGCACCTCATTTTCGCGGATGAGGATGTGAAAATCGATATTGGGAGTCAAAATTCCGAGGAAAATGGATAGAATACGACCAGTCAAGAGATCTGTGGATCCTGAAGAGAGAGGCCTGATTCTGGATTTTGGGATCTACGCGGTGGTGGTGAGGAGGATTTTATTTTTTTTTTTTTTCTGAATTTTACTTTGTTTAATATTTTCGTCAAAAGGTCCTTTCCTTTCCTACCTATTTTCCCTTGGTGCAAGAGAATTTTGTAAAATTAAAATGAAAGAAATCCTCGTTCAAAATTACAATAAATAATAAAACTGGAGGATGCCTGCAATAAAATCATCGGCCACGTCATACATCTCATATCCTCTTCAAGATTTTCCTAATTTGCAATTTGTCGTGTCGGCCAAAGTCAAGAAAATATCATTTGCCAATTGCCCATTCGTTACTACAGAATACAGAGTGAAAACATAGGCAGAGCCAAACGTAGAACGGCAATCCCATAGGCCATAGCCATAGAATTGATTGGCAGACTTCGACCTCAAAGACGTAGAAGAAGGCTTTCGAACAACGTTGGACGCCTAAATGTCTTCTACACATTACATATTCACCAAAAGAAATACAGATGCCAATGAATCCCAGAGTTGGACCGCAGTAGCGAAATCAAGATTATTCGGGCAAAAGTTTTAGTAAGGCCACCAATTCGTTCCGCCGGGCTTCTTCACGAGGATGTCGTTGTATTCAGGTCTAGAGGTCTGCAGAAAAATATTATTTCAGTTAAATATTCAAGTACAAGTGTTAGAAACATCCTAAAAATCTTGTATGATGCCTATACATGTTCATCCTTCTCATCAATCACAATGTTGTATGGTGCAGCTGTTCAATGAAGAAACAGGGGAGCATTTTGGAAAGTCTAGTGTGCATTGTACGAATCAAATAATATGGAGAAGGGCATGCATGAGAGAACAAGATCAGATCCATATCAGCTAACTGCAAGTCAAATACTTGTGATACAACATACCTACCTATAAGAACTGGTTAACGATTGAAATCCAAAAGTTCGAAAGCTCCATTTTAATGAGGCCAATAGCCACTATGACCCATGAGTAACCTGGTCTACTTGTACTAGTTGGTTTTTTGACTGGAGGAAAACACCTCAACACCGTGATCGCCACTACTTTCACGGAGAAATTAAGCCTATTTTGGATTCTCCAGATCGGTCAAATCATAAATAAAAATTAAAATTAGATGAAAACATACCAGATCTTTGAAGACGAGGTAAGCAGCGAGGAAGAAGAGTACAAAGAGGATCTCGAACTCGGCGTATCTTACGAACGCGAAAATCGACTGAACAATTCGAGTCAACGATGAAGGAACTGGTTCCTGCGCCGAGTTAGAGGTGGTCCGACGCTGATTCTGCTCAACCCTAAGTGGTCTTCGCCGTATGCCATCACTTTCACCCTTGCCATCAGCGAAATCTAAACAAACATATGCTTGAATCTGTAAACAATTAACTTTCAATGAAAGCCCAACCAAGGACGATAACTTAACGCACATCCGCGTCGGGCCAAGGCTTGTTCAAAGCTTTATAGCTCGCGGGCTCGGTAAATTACTTATAGGATCACGCACTGTTGCTTAATTCTAAATATACCCCTAAAATTATAATTAATTGTTATTACTATTTGCACACAAATATTACTTGGTACTTTACGCTGGGACCGAACCGAACATAAGTGCGACACAGTTGTAATAGAACACATGGACATGGGCTCGTTTCTCAAGGCCTTTGTGGGCCCACTAAAACCTTCCAATTTTGTTTTAGTTTTTCTTTTCTCCTGGAATTAGGTGTAGCAGTAGCATTGATCACCAGAACAAACATCCCCCCAACTCAACCACTAATAGTGGGGATTAATTTATAGATAATTACCCACTAAAATACTAATAAAAGCGAGGGTTGATTCTATTTAACTTTTTTTTTGTATTTAACTTTTTACTTCTACGACAATTAGCTAGCCTCACTACCGTTCTTTCACAACTAGATTACTTTCTCTACTCACCTCTCTCTCTCTTCCTCGATCGAAGCTCAGCAGAATCGAGGAGATGCGAGCAATTGATTGTGGAATCATTTGGTTTGTTCTGTCGCTCATCGTCTCCTTCAATGTGAGAGCCTCTGTAGATTCTATGGAAGTTAAATATATATACTTGGTTCCAAAAGGGGATTGTCAACTCTCTCTAATTAATTTTCTGGCAGGGATTGATTGATGCGAACGTGGCGGCGATGGTACCTTTAGGCGAGACGAAGACGATGATTTACTTGAACGAAAGCAGGAGGAAGCTCAACAGCTTTGAGATTTGCTCGCTGTGCACTTGCTGCGCTGGAGGAGGAGGAGGAACCTACTGCTTGCCGTCGCCTTGCTGCTACGCAATCAACTGCAACATACCGAATAGGCCTTTTGGATTCTGCTCCTTCACTCCCAAGACCTGCAATTGCTTCGATTGCCATATCTGATGCCCTTCCTTAAATTCTTCTTTTTTTGGTTCTATTTTAAGCTCTGGTGTGGTGTTGGTGTTAGTTTCATTAATCAATAGCTAATATTAATTAGTTTCGTTTGCTGAAGATATTTGTTAATTTTTTATGATTCGTTATCATGATAAGGAAAAATGTTACTCATATGACAAAAGAATCAAATCTTGTCCTATAGTAGTAAAACCAATAAATATAACCCAAGGAAATATATAATATTGAAAAGCAGTAGCAAATAGCAATACAATACAACCTGCTCGTCGGTGGTATGCGTCTTCCTCGGTGCAGACAAACTGTTCGATGAAATGCACGATTGAATCCCAGTTGTCAATGGCGCTCTCCTTTGCGACGACATCCAACGTCGTCTGCCCACAGTCTATTTCGCTTCAGTCCCAATTTCTCCACAGTTCGCCGTACAACATCTCATCGACAAGCCGTCGGAGAATATCAATCAATCATCTTCATCTGAAAAAAATCCCACCTTGCCCATCCCCGCCGGCGATCAAATGCTCTACATCTCCTCCCAAGCGAGTCCGAGACCCAAGGTTAGACAAGCAAGTATCCAAGCAAAACAACATACGCTTCGTTCTCAAGCTCAAGACACTCTTACTCTCCAAGCCCAAACACTTCATGCCCATTCACATCCTCTACAAATGCCGCGCCTACTTATCTCTTCCAAAACCTCGCTCGATGATATCCATGATCCTTCGCTACCCCACAATCTTCGAGCTCTTCACTATCCCAACGCCGCCCAACCCACTACGCGCCGCCGGCCCACTCACTCAGCTCTGCGTTCGCCTCACGCCTGAAGCTTCAGACCTCGCCAAGAGGGAGATCGCCCTCAAGAAATTTGCGGCCGATTCTTCTGCTCAAAAGCTCCAAAAGCTGCTAATGATGGCTCCTCCCCTACCACCGCCTTTTGCTCTCTAAGCTCGTCCACCTCGGCCCTGACCTTGGACTGCCGGTCAACTTTCGGTCAAGGCTCTGCAACGACCATCCTCAGAGGTTCAAGGTAGTCGACACTTCTTGGGGCGTGCGCTCGAGCTAGTGAACTGGGATGAGAATCTTGCCAAGGCTTTCCCACCCTTAATGAAGTTGAGTCGCTTGGGTTGATAGTCGACAGGCCATTGAAGTTCAAGCACTTGAGGCTGAGGAAGGGCTTGAACGTGAAGAAGGGTCATAGAGATTTTCTGTTGAAGTTTAAGGAAATCCCCGACTTTTGTCCTTACAAGAGCGACGTAAGGATCTGGTGAAGGAGTCTATCGAGGCGGAGAAGAGGGCTTGTGCTGTGGTGAGGGAGGTTTTGTTTATGACGGTGGAGAAGAGGACTTTGGTTGATCACTTGACTCATTTTAGGAGAGAGTTTGGATTGCCGAATAGGCTGAGGGGAATGTTGGTGAGGCATCCCGAGATTTTCTACGTCAGCATGAAGGGGCAGAGATCTGTTTTCCTCGTCGAGGGGTATAACGATAGGGAAAGCTTGTAGAGAAGAACGAGCTTTTTGGAGATAAGGGATGAGCTGATGAAGCTTGTTAGAGAAGGGAAGAGGATGAGAAGGAGAGGAGAAGAGGGCATCGATATAAAGTGGTCGGCGAATCGAGTCCTCAGATTCTCGATGATGATGATGATGATGATGATGATGATGATGATGATGATGACGACGATGATGATGATGGTGATTTTGGGGATGGTTTAGATGATCTCTTTGATGTAGAAGAGGATGATGTTGCTCATGGTGATGATAGTGCAGAAGAGTTAACAGAGTTGCAAGAGAGTGATGAGCTGTGGATGTCTGAGATGGCTTCTTCTCATGGAAATCAAGACAGCCTTGGTTCAACTGCTGCTCCCTGGTAATATAATAACAATCGCAGTCTGCTTAAAGATTTGTAATGATATTTATGTCGTAGAAACAATCCCAGACTGTAAAAAGTATACGAAAAAATATTGAATATATGTAATAATGTCGTTGAATCGTCTGAGTAATACAGCTGTTGGTTTACACGACGAATCAATTAAAATCACACAAGAAATTTCCCTCAGAACGCTAACTAGCATCACCCATAGGAGGCAATTAAGAAAAAGAAACGGTAATCACGAACCGTTGGTTTCTGGTATGTTTGAGACGGGCTGCCTTGTCACGGCGGACAATATATCGGTGTATCCCAAAATCCCGACTAAGATATCGTCGTCCTCCGTGACCCAAACATGTGTAGCCCTGTGAGATAACATCTGTGCCATTACAGCAGCTAATGAGCTTGTAACTCTGCAAGTCAAAGGGGTGCTTCTCCTGCGATACAAACTCCTACTGAACGAACTCGAAGAATTAGTGAGGAACCCGATACTTCTACTGCTGAATATCTTCGGCCTGTTCGAACTTGCATTACCGTTGTTGTTGGCTGAATTAGTACTCTCTCCAACTATGTCGTCAATGGTGGTATCATCAGGGTTGGTCTTGCACTTGCTGAACTCATACTATCTTCAACGCCCATAACGAACTGCCCAGCTGTTAAATTGGCCAACGCCCAGGCGGCGGATGAGTAATCGCATTTCCATAATTTCGTCGAAGATATCTCGCCGATGATCTTATGCTGTCCGTTTGGAGCCGTATCTACGACTGCAACTGCGCAGGGATCTAGAGGAAGTTTCTTGGCGACTTCAATGGCCGGCGAGGATGCTTCTATGTAAGAATAGTTGGGGTTGATGGCTCCGAGGGAGGATATCGAAGAAAGGGGTAGTGGAGCTAGAGCACCAAGACAACCTATGAGGAAACGAAGGACGTCTTCTCTAGAAAGACAGCAGAACTTATCCTGGATTGAAGATGTGGGAATCGCAGAAGACGATGATGGACGGTTGGGACTCGATGGATTGCTGCCTGCGTTGTTCGAGGGGTCTGCTGTGTTCTTTAGCCACTTGCCGTTGTAGAGTATAGAGAAACGCTTGCTCATTCCTCTCCATACTAAACTCTTAGGCACGAGGAGTCGCTTGGCACCTTGTTTCATCATCTCTAGAGCATCTATCAACCTGAGAAGGTCGAAAGTCCATGGATTGTAATAGATCATCCAAATACCAAAACCGACATCTCTTCTCTCAAACAACACAAGCTTAATGTCCCGTAAGCAACTAGTTTCGAAGGCAAATAAGAATTTCACAACCAGTTCTTCAATAGCGAATCGAGAGCATAGCGATGATCTAATACAGTTTTTATCATGTATGTAAAGGAAATAATCACTACTAACCTTGTGCCGGGATCGACGACCTTAAGAGCGGAGCTGTTTTGACGCACAATCTTCGAAACAGGCGTGGCGAGTGCTTCACCATCATCGTTCTGAGTCGTGGCGAGGAACACAACTATATCCAAAGCATTGACAATTCCGACGAACCTCTGCTGCCTGCTTTGGGCATTCTCAATCACATTCGCAACGATTTGGCCTCCTTTCTGAGGTCTCCTTTTCCAAATCGGAATCCCCGCTTCCGATGACTCGGCTATCGCTTTAATCGCCGATTCGACCGTCTCGGTGTCGAGAAACTCGGAAACTTCGGGTTTTCCGACGGTGAGATCTCCGACGACGTGGTACACGAACACGGATGGCATTGTTCTTCGCTAAATCGAATGGAAATTGTTGAAGAATTCGAGTAGATCGAGATAAAAAAAAAAAGTATTCAATTCAATTATTGGCGTGTGGTAACGATGACTGGCTGCTGCGCTGTCGTCTTTCCTTTCCAAGACTTGGTTGGGTGATATTTTGGGAAATTATCATTTATTTATTATTTTAAACATTGATGAGAGTTATCGTCTATATTATTGTTAATGGTAATAACTTTAGAAAATACAACGTGGTTATATATCCAAATTCCCAATCCATTCCATGCATGGACCATAGGCGTCGTGTCTACATATTACAGCGTAGTACGTTCAAAGACTTGTCAGCTAAGAATACAAAAGAGGACAGAGACAAATTACTGTAGAAGAAAGTAAAGAAAAATAAGGTTAAAAAAGAGAGTTGAACGAAGGCCAGAAAGAAGTGAAGTGTTTGTGACTTTATTATTCACCACCAGCTTTAGCATAGCACACGGTTCCCCATGTATAAAGTGTTTATTAATTGATTTTGAGAGACATATTCCCTTTGAACTTAGCGTTGCAATGCAAATTACCTTTGCCTTCACCTCTTTTTTCCCTCTCTCTCTCTCTCTCTCCCCTCTCTCAAGGAACAAGAAAGAATGTTTGGTCCCTCCATCGTCTTCATCAGAGTATATTATACATTGCTTCTCATCTCTAGCGCTGTTTCTCTCTTCGTTTTGAGCTAAAGACTATGCCCAAGTAACTTCATCATCAGCGCCTTGTTTTTCAGACACCCATGAAACTGGAACGAAGAAAAGGTGTGATATTATTACTATCAGTAGTTCGCTCTATCTTACTGCTCTCAGTATCTTGCGGTTCTTCAAGCCCTTGTGAGGAGGTGGGCGGCGTTAATCTTAACTGCAGAGACAAAGCCACGCTTTTAGAGTTCAAGTCTCAAACTCAAGACCCTCTTCGGAGTTTGTCGGCTTGGGATGCCACGCTGGCAAACGCCGCCGGTTCGGTGTCTGTGTCGAACCGGACCGGCCGGGTCACGGCCCTCAACCTCACCGTCCTCGGCCTGGCCGGCCCGCTCCACGCCTCCATATGTAACCTCTCTTCCCTCGAAGTCCTCATCTTAGGTCATAATGCTTTCAGTGGAAATATCCCTTCTTGCCTGAGTCTTCTCCGAAGCCTTGCATCTCTTGACCTCAGTCACAACATGTTCGGCGGTACTGTTCCTTCATCGTTTCGGACGATGAACCACTTGTCTGAGCTCGACCTCAGCCATAACATGCTCGCCGGCGAAATCCCAGATTGGATTGGAAACTTCTCCGACGAGCTCGAGAAACTCGACTTGGGTTCGAATTCTTTCGGCGGGGAGATTCCCGCGAGCTTATACTATGTCGTATCGTTGAAGCACTTGGACTTATCGCACAATCGATTGTCGGGAAATATCAGGGATTTTCAGCAGCATTCTCTTGCATATCTGAACATGGAATCCAATGTGTTCTCAGGGACTTTGCCTTGCTTCTCCATGTCGACTCAGTCTCTCTCGGCGATAAATTTGGCGAACAACTCAATCATCGGTGGGATCCCAGCCTGCATTTCAGATGCTCGCAGCTTGACTCATCTCAACTTGTCTTTCAACGAATTGCAATATGGGATCTCACCAAGATTGGTTTTTTCGGAGAAATTAATCCTCCTCGACCTTAGTTTCAACAAGTTCTCGGGGAACCTTCCTTCGAACATCGTCATGACGCCCGAAAAATCCAGCCTTTTGATCGATCCTCGACCTGTCAAATAACCTCTTTTATGGAGAAATCCCAGACAAAATCACGGAACTAAAAAGCTTGCAGGCTCTGTTTCTGTCCCACAATCTTCTTACAGGCGAAATCCCAGACAGGATTGGAAACCTGACATACCTTCAGGCGATCGACCTTTCTTACAACATGCTGACTGGCTCGATTCCCTTGAACGTCGTGGGATGTTTTCAGCTACAAGCGCTGATTCTCAGCCACAACAACCTCTCCGGCGAGATTCAGCCCGAGTTAGACGCTTTGGACTGCCTGAAAATCTTGGCTCTGAGCAACAATCGAATCTCCGGCGAGATTCCTCTTACCTTGGCTGGATGCAAGTCGCTCGAAGTCGTGGATTTGAGCTGTAATAACCTCTCTGGCTCCATAAACGACGCTGTATCCAAATGGGCCAACCTCAAGTTTCTGTCCCTCGCGCGTAACAGCTTCGACGGGAATTTGCCTAGTTGGCTGTTCACATTTCAATCCATGCGGTCATAAATCTTTCTGGGAACAAGTTAAACGGTTACATACCAGATGGTAATTTCAACGACAGTTGGAGCTTTAACCACGACGAAGATGGAAGCACGTCTTATTCTTACCTCAGTTCATTCACCAACTTGGACATGAGAGTGTCGATTGCCATAGCTGATAAGAACGGAGCCATCTTCGAGTATGACCTCTCTACCCTCGTTGGAATCGATGTATCAGATAATTCGCTGCAAGGAGGAATCCCAGAAGGGCTCTTTCGACTAAAAGGGCTCGAGTATCTAAACCTTTCTTACAACTTTCTTGACGGTGATATTCCGAGGGATATGGAGAAGATGTTGAGTTTGAAAGTCATGGACTTGTCTCACAATACACTGTCTGGTGCTATCCCGGGAAATGTATCGAGCCTTGGAAACTTAACGAGGCTGAATCTGTCCTACAATTGTTTCTATGGGATTGTATCCCGACGAGGCAGGGATATTCGAAGTTTCCCGGAGCTTTTGCGGGAAACGAAGGGTTGTGTTTGGAGTCCGAGAACGGCGTCTGTAAAAGCGTGGCGGGGAAAGTTTCGTTGACGAAGACGATCGAGGACCATTCTCCGTTTGGATTGTGTGTGTTAGTGCGCTCGTTAGCTTCTACCTCAGTATGTTCGGCCTCTGTTGTACTGCTCGGACGAGGAACTACATCCTGCAATCGAAAATCTGAATCGATGATGTAATATTTTTTAATTTAGGAATTTTAATATCATGTCTAAGAAAATATTAACAGTGCAAAAATGCCAGCATTTTCACGGTCACAATGTCATGCAAAAGAATCAGAATTAAATAATTTACGCACGATGCAAGAATCTGATTCACTGATTCATCAGGCGAAGAATTATCTTCTCCATTTGGGATGCGTTCTTTCAATCTTGTAATTTTGTAATATGGTTTGTTGTTCATCGTGGATGGATAATAATAAAGGGCAGAATATCGGTTTTATAACAAGAAAACCATGAATCAAAATCCAAGAAAGAAGAGAGCACACAATCGATCGAAGTTTCCCACAGAGAAAAACAAAAAGGAGAGACAATCCGCAAGCCAAGTATGATATAAAAGCACTATTTATTCGAGGCCTATCACGGATTTGAGAAAGGCCAGTTTATTTCGAAAGTCTGAGAAATCGGTGGGCGGCTCAACGCCGGTGAACAAATACAACTCTTTGAGCTCATCGCAGATTGAAGCATTTCGCGGGGTTTTCAAGCCTAATATCACCCTTACCGCATCGACCTCGCTCCACATCTCATCCTGCAATGATCACAAACAGAATCGAAAGACAACAAATAGGCATCACACATCATGTAAGAAAGTCATCATACGTCCATTCAACAGCGGGTAAATAGGATGGGATAGGATACCTACGCGATCTTCGGACATGGCTTTTCCCTTCTGCTGCTCTGCTCCACGTTCTCGATTTTCCAGGGGAGTCTTCTTTTCGGGCAAATCGACCTCTTTCCGTTGATTTTCTGGAGTTCTCATCACTTCTTGAGACGACGAGTCTGCGACCTCGTTCTTAACCGCAGCTTCCTTTTCAGACAATCCCGATTTCTTCGAGGTTTTCTTTTTCTTCTTCGAACTGTTACTCTTCGCCTTGGAAACACTCTTCTGCTGCTGCTGCTGCTCTTTCTCA
Source organism: Craterostigma plantagineum (assembly GCA_027422505.1). Lineage (NCBI taxonomy): Eukaryota > Viridiplantae > Streptophyta > Magnoliopsida > Lamiales > Linderniaceae > Craterostigma > Craterostigma plantagineum. The sequence continues at coordinate 81,504 of JAPQWV010000936.1, forward strand.
GGCTCCTCTGCAACAATGCCCTTATCCTTATCCTCTTCTCCGTTCCCTACAGAGACTTCCTTGGCTTCATCTCCACCCTTAACATCATCAATTCCATCAGTGCGTCCAACTCCAGCGTTCTTACCAGTACCGAGAAACTCCTCTTCTTCCCTTTGCGGGATTTCATCTGCACCAACTCGTGGTTTTTCGGTAAGCTCGCCGTCGTCGATTGGAATCTCATAGGCACCATTCCTTTCATCCTCGTCTAAGCCAACGTAATCGTCGTAATCCATGCCTCCTATAGGCGGTGAACGAGGCAGCAGTTTGCTCATTAGGCTCTCCGTGCAAGCATAGCTCGCGAACATCAGCCCAAAGGGCAACGAAGACGCAATACCAAGCGCAGAAACGACGGCCAGCGGGGGAAGCATTACGGGGACACAAGTCATTACGAAGCCAGCTATCACAGCCTTCTTCCCTAAGCTGAGCCCTGTATTAACTACCCACTCCAATTTACTGCTACTAACACCACTCTTCTCTGTAATTTCCACGTCTTCGTCTAGAGAAGAGGGAGGATAGTCCACGATTTCCCAATCACCACTTGGATACTCCATCCTATTTATGCTTCTAATAACCAGAAAAAGAATAAAATAAAAGTAGAGCTAAAATTACAGTTCGAGCATAGCAAGATTCTCAAAACACGGCATACAACTACATGCTGTGTACCTGATAGCGATCGAGCTACTTGAGTCAGGCAAGATTGGCGGCCATGGCAGTGAAATTGAGAGTGATGGTGAGGAAATTGGTTCCAAATTTGGGAGTAAAAACTAAGCTTGTCCTGCTCCATCATACAATTACATACGTCAATCTCGGTAATCGAGCCATGGGACACGCGTTGGAAAGAGGAAAGAGATAAGCTTGCATGAAGAGCCAGGCGTCTCTCACTCCCTGTGCAACCATCATCGTCCTCGATTTACGCAATCGAATCTGAAATGTGGTGAACATATACATATAATATATATTGAGTCGATTATCTCAGCGTCTGAAATTAGGCTTGTCAATGGTTAATTTCCCTAAAGTCCCACGTTTTTCAGGAAATTTCCGCTTCGTCCCCACCACACCAACTACCAAGCAAACAGGGACAATTATACAATATAATTTCAGGTGAAATGTGTTACAAAGGCTGCAATCTGATGATGTATTAGTAACAGAGTACATTCCAAGCACACGCATATGTTAAATGAGATAGAAGCTAACCCAACCCACAAATCATTCAATCGACAAAAAGAGGATTGCAAAAAGCTGCGCCATGTGTTGTTGTTCATCTCTTTCTAATACTTTTGGTCTTGGAGGTAATCTTCGATAATTTGCTCGTTTCATCAGGTGGGTTCCATATAATATCATCCAAATTGTTGCAGAAGTTCTTGTAGAACTAGCAAAGGTAGACAGAAAAATAAAAAGAACTAGTTTTTGAACTAATTATATACTCCCAACCATGTGATTTGAATGAAAGCGAAGAATTAGATTTTTTACCTTTTGATATTCCTCAGAATCGCCAGCTGCTTTCTGAATGTCGACCATGATGAACGTGGGTGCAACTTGAAATATCTGATATGCCCACATACAACAATTTCAAATGTCAAGAATCAAGTACTATTTGCAAGAGAAGCTTCAAGAAAGAGTTTGAAGGAGAAATGGGGTTTACCTCCATAATAGCAGAGAAATGAGAGGTTCTATTTGCAGAAAGACCTTCAACTCTCATCTACAAACGAAGAAGGGTACTTATATTATCCAAGCTGCAAACTTTATCGCATATTTGACAAATCTAATGATAAAATTTCCCCAAGTGCGATCATCTTGTCAAGAAACATATGCAAATTTCACACATACATACCTTGTAATTACGAATGTGCGTCTTAAAACCCATTGACTGAGCAACAACCTCCATACACGACAAAACAACCTTCGCAGGTCTTTGTGAAACAAAACGTGTCTGATGTTTCAGGGTGCCCTGTTTTTCGGCAAGAAAAGAGTATATAAGATAAAGTTAAATCAATGGGAAAAGAAAGATCATGAACCTCGTATTACCTGCCTGCGATCAAACAATGCTGAAAGGTTTAACCCTTGAGACAGAATAATCATATCAAATGCATTAAGAACCAGTGGCCCAATATCTTCATTGTTGAATTGATCACTGGGAGTTTCTTCCTGCAACCACACAATGCACAGCACCTCTTATGAAGGATGGAGAAAATGTTGATAAAACAATATGTTTTCTGAAAAGTTGTCAAACTAAGTTATTATGATTGTACAGATGTATTAACGAGCACTGTCCTGCATTGTTCCTTCCGAATATGTTTGGTGCGTATACCATAACATAGCCCAACTGACCTCTGTGTCGAAAGCAGCATTAACATCGTCCAAGTCGATGTCTTCGTTGTCAGGAAGCTTGACAGGATTGTAATTCTTCTTAAACCATTCATCGTTTCTGATCTCTTCAATTCGAATGCGCTGCACGAAATTATCCACAGGTAGTTTGATTTAATCACATCAATGCATAACATGAATTGAAAATTCAAGCAAATTATGCACTGCTAACAAAAACAGATACTCACTGTTTCAGGATTGGGGTCTAAAATCCGATGTATCAAAGATTTTGCTCCAACAGGGAACCACGACGGACACGAAAAGTCTGCGTTGTCAATCTGCAGCAGATGTTTAAAGAGTTACAAGAAGAGTGATAAAGTTTCCAATACTGCTTCACATATAAATCTTGACAATTGCAAGCCATTGGTAATTTTTAATCCACTCATGTAAATTAAACAAAAAATTATGACCATATATGTAGGTAGGTGTACATGCAATACCTTTCCGTACAACGTAGTTAAATCGATCTCATCAAACGGCAGATAACCAGCCATCAGAACATAAAGGATGACACCACATGACCAAATATCCGCCAAAGCACCATTGTAGCCTTTGTGACTAAGAACCTTAATTCCAAAGAAATTAAAAACATTCATTACCTTACGTTAATTTCAGGGAAAATAACTCTACAAATTACCTCAGGTGCAACATAGTTAGGGGTACCACATGTTGTTCGAAGAACATTGACACCCTGCAAAAAAGACATTGTCATCAGAGTCATTTCATGTTGTAACTGAAAACTTAAGAGGATGTCAACCATAAACATACCTCTGGAGGAAATGCACTAAGCCCAAAATCTGATATTTTAAGATTCCCGAGAGAATCAAGCAATAGATTCTCGGGCTGCATCGATGGTTAACACAGAATGTTTGTAACGGATATGGATAAAACAATGTATCGAAATATCCAATTTTTCCCGTGTTAACAGTAAACGAAAACCTTCAAGTCTCGGTGGTATACTCCTTTACTGTGGCAATAATCCACACCATCAATGAGCTGCTGGAAATATCTCCGTGATTCAGATTCACTCAGTCGACCATGGTGAACCTAATTTCCACAACAGAATTCATACCTAAGGAAAAGCACTACAAAAATTGAACTGAATGGGGCGTATCAGATAAACAGAGGACTCACTATTTTGTCGAACAATTCACCACCAGTAATAAATTCCAATATGATGTAAATCTTCGTGCGGCTTGCAATGACCTAAATGGATTGTTTTGCTCGAATTATTAATTGCCAAAACATAACAAATCATGTTCTTGCCTTTCTTTGGCAGAATCGTGGCGCAGCTTATACATGATATCAAAGAATTAGTTTAACAGTACCTCGTGCAAACGAACAACATGTGGATGTCGGACACGTTTCATTATAGATATCTCTCTTTTTATCTGAAAAGAAGAACGAAACTACTTGAAGAAAAGCAAACATATTTCTGAAGCTCAATTCAAATAAATAGACATCCATGAGAATCTTGGGAAGCCTTTACTCTCCAGCACTTCACGAACAAACAGATTTTTTTAGAAAAAAAAAAAAAAAGATAAAAAATCAGCGATGAACGCGATGGTGCTTCGGACGAAGATAAAATCAAGAACAAGAATAATCGCGCAAAAACCTGCTCAACCATCTTGTGCTTGATTATAGTGGAACGATCGAGAACTTTCATAGCGACACTTTCACCAGTTTCGGTGTTCTGCGCGAACTTCACCTTCGCAAATGTGCCTTCACCGATTGTTCGACCCACCTCGTACTTACCCACCTTACGAATCACCATCTTTACGACGATCTCTGACTTTCTATCACTCGGTCTAGCTATCCATTCACTGAGAGCTACCAAAGCTAAACTTGTTCAGCTAGGAAGTGAGCTCCCTAATCATTTAGCCGAATACAAGAGAGGCAGAGGGAGAGAGAAAGAGATCATCAGAAAAGAAAAAGGTAAAAAAAAAAAAAAAAGCGGAAAGCGAATTAGTGGGGGAAGATGGGAGTAAGTGGGTGGAAATAATTAAATACTTCAGAATTTAAAAAATAATGTAGGAGTATACATAGTATCCAGTAGTCAAAACTCAAAAGATCAAGTTTGTTTATTAGTAGGAAAGGAACACCTTTCTTATTTTTCAAACTTGATTATCAATTCATTAATTATAATTGATGGCTATTTATTCTGTTTAAAATTGATGGCTATTTATACTTGTGAAAAAATATGAATCACCATCGATCATCAAACTTTTATATAGTTGGTTGTAGTATGACGATATAATATGATACTTGTCAACCATCAACATGTTAATTTAATAGCACCACAATAACACTTTTGAATGTTGCTGCGTCTCTATAACAAAACTCAATGATCTGATAAACAGCAAAAGATGGTACATTGAATACAAACTTTTACGATTCCTTCGTTTTTCATCTTTGTCGAGAACTCGAGTGGGTAAGTCACCGTACAATGCTTCGGGCATTTGGTTTGGTGAGTGCCTCGATGAACCTGTGCATCCATTTATCTAGCATTCCTATTTATACGTATAATACCGAAATGTTAGTCATTCATAATTCCCAATGCAGCTGAGCAATGAAGATCGACTCTATTGAGACAGAACCTTTGAAACTATGGAGAGAGAGAGAGAGAGAGAGAGGGAAATCAACCTGTTAAAGCAAACGTGCCACCGAGGACTGCACAGAGACGTGTAATGAAGTGGAGAAAACTACGGCGCTCTTCCCTTATTGTGACAGTTATTGGTGATAAGTCGTACAAGAAGTACACAGCTGCCCACACAATTAAAAAGATCTCTCATCAAGGGTAGTAATTGGGTAGATTAAGAAGAAAACGAGAAAGGAGCTATGCCTAAATTGATGAAGAAACTTACCAGGCCATGCCCTGTCAAACTCATTGATTGGAGAAAAGTACTCTGAGACAGAGAATTGATTTGTAGGTAGAACCTCCTTGGATATATATTTGTATTCAGTGGGGACGATCTAGATCACAGAAACCGGCAACAATGTCAGGTGCAATAATCATTATATCAAGTTGCCTTTCAAAACGAGGATTGTAAGAATCAAGAATTAAACACAGAACAGAATCAATCTACAAGAATGCATCGAAGCAGGAAAAAACTTGAACCTTTATATAGTACTTGAATGTCCCACTGGCTCCATGCAAGATGCGGGAAGTTCCATCTAGTGGGTTATGTATCCCAGGATATTTAGGGCCAAAAGACAAATCATGAATTATGTGGCTCACATTGACATGAGAACACCTTCAAAGATCTGCAGCACAACAAGACATGTGATCCTCCATAAGTCACCATACCCTTGTTAAGATTATCTTGGTTCGGTTTTGAACAAATTCATGCAGAAAGTGACAGCTTACCATTTGGGCAACAAAAATGTTCAGCCCATGAACTGATATATGGAAGTTTCCAGCAACTCTCTGCACATCTAGAACCCCATAGACCTATAAAAATAAAGACACATCATCATCGGCAATCAAAGAAAGCTGAGGTTATGAAGTTTGAGGTCTTGCATCATCCAGATAATCATTCAACATATTGTTTTATTAGGTTCACTTCAGTACTTTCCTATAGAGATCACAAGTTTTGCAACCAGAAAAAGAAAAGGAAAGACAAATTAAAAAAACATACCCGGCAACCTTCCTCATTGGCCAGTGCATGCTTCACCTTTTTAATCATTGTCTCAGCTTCTTCATCTAGACTGTGGGGTTTGACTTTGTTGTCTGACTCATGATGATCTTTGTGATCATCTAATTGAATTTCAGTGACGAGTAACAAACAATTAAGGTTCTGGCAAAAGATACACTGAAGAATCGAATAGGACTTGCAGTACAGGTTTCTCTGCAAATATAAATCAACATACACAATACAACATCAAAGAAAAATAAGCACACATTTTTGACAAACTAACCATGTCCATGAGTTGCATGCTCTTTCTCCACGAGATCGATCAGATATATACTCAGTGCCAATGATAATGCCATGCTTGTTCAACCGAAGCTGCAAGGAAATCAAAAACATAAGCATAGCTATAAATAAACATGTACGCTAGCAACACGGAAAGCAAGACGCAAATTTGAGGGACCGCTTCAAGCAGATGGCAAAACAGTTTCATTCATCCTCAACTACCAACCAACCTGTTTGCATATAAGACATGTGAACTGACATGCATAGTAAAATTTCTGTAGAACTACACAAACCCAAAGGATTCCCTAACCTTCCAAATATTTGTGTCAAGATCAACTTCATGCTTCCCAGACATATCGATAGCATCTACACTTAAAACTGCAAAAAGCACCACAGTTGCAGAAATATATCATTAAATAGATACAACGCCAACAACAATCATAGATGAACGAAAAGATCTGATGAAGCATGGAAATTAGAATATACTAAAACGGAAACTTCAGAAATGCTACTACCATCACAAGGCAAAGATGGGAACGTCATGTTTATGTGGATCGGAAGCATTTCCCCGCGTTTTGAATCAACTGCCATCTGTCATAGATGAAGATGGTGAGCGATTTTCTACAATCCAGGAACAGTATGAAGCATAGGAATGCAAAACTCGAAAGTCTTAAAGATAAATAACTGACCTCGTGCACAGTATATGTTGAGATATAATAACCCAACTCATGAAAAAAAAAGTTGCCATGATGACTAATCCAACAACGGAAACTAACAACAAGAAGAAACTAAGTTAGCAGAAGTGCCAATAGATCAGAAAAAACAAAATGGCAAAAGACCCTAGGAACTCTGTATTCCCAGGCCTTGTGAACTGCGAAAATGCGTCGATCACAAACGAAGAACAATCGTACAGACAACGAAACTGATGAATATTCCCGGCTAACAACTGAAATTGCAAAAGAATAATATCCACAGATTGCCAAAAAAAAAAGAAGTCAAAAAACAGGGCAAAGCACCGAGAGCTCCAGATTTGGTTTTTCTGCAGCAAATGATCTTCAGCATGAGGAAACGCATCAATGCTTTTCAATGCTTGCCTCAAATTACCCATGTTTCCTGATCTTTCAGCTTAACCCAATCATACACAATCGCCTCTCTGCAGCACCAAACAAACAAGTAAAACTTCAATTCATTCGATCCCTGATACGAGCAAACAATCCTGGAATTCAAATTGAAACCTGACAAACCGAGACAGACGGATAGCTTCAGATGAGATGGGGTATCTCAAGGAATTTCCGCCTGCAATTCGAAGAGAGACGTAAAAGATGTTCGTCTAAGCTCGGTTCGTAACTGCTACCAACATATTGGGCCCAATTGATGAATTTCAGCCCGTTCCAGAATTTCGCATTTTTCTACTTTGGTTCATTACTAACCTCGAAATTTTTGCTTTTTTTTTTTTTCATTGGTTCAATTTTTCTTTGGGGATTCAACACTTAAATCCTACATTAATAAAATTTATACAGTTCAGTCCCTAGTCAGATGAATTTTTAAACTAGGTACCTAGTTGAATTTTGTTTACTGATAGGTACCTAACTGACGGATTTACCCCTGCTGAAACTGCTTATTTACATCTTTTACCTGCTTTTCTTATTTCACGTTCGTTCCTCCATTTTAAAAAAAAACCGCACAACGTCGCACCAAATCGCGCGATTCCTTGGCAGATCGACCCGGGTGTTTTTGGCTTCAGATTCTACGTCGTCACTCCAGTCGTTCGTCGAAGTATTAGCTTCTGAAATCGATTGGTAAGTCTTTCACAGTGTTACCGTAAAGTGCGACGATTTCGTCAAATTAGGGTTTTTTTGTGCTCGTTTTTGGAATGCGCGTGATTTTTTGGTCGATTACGCTTTTTTTGTGCGTGCATTTCGTCGTGGATGCTTCATTTGGGATTTTTTTGTAATGGGTCGATTTTTTTCTTTTTCGAATGGGGTCATTTTATTGTGGTACTATATTGTAACTGCATTGGTACCATCTGTTTCGGCATTTTAGTACCCCTTGTGTGAATAAAATGGTACTACTTGGCAAAAGTGTTCGAATGGGGTCAATTTTTTTGGTACTACATTATCACTACATTAGGTCCTCTCTGTTTAGGAAATTTGGTACCCCTTTGCGCGTAAAATGGTAATGCTTGTTGACATTGGTTTTATCGACTGGGGTCAATTTGTTTTGGTACTACATTATCCATGATTTTGGTACCCTCTGTTAGGTAAATTGGTACCCCTTGTGTGAACAAAATAGTACTGCTTGTTAACAGTGGGTTTTTCGAAAATGGGTTAATTTTTTTTTGGTACGACATTGTCACTGAATTTGGTACCCTACGTTTTGCAAATTGGTACCCCTTTTGTGAATAAATGGTACTACTTGTTAGTGGTTACCTTGAAATGGGGTCAATCTGTTTTGGTACTACATTATGACTGAATTTGGTACCCTCTGTGTTGGAAAACTGGTACTCCTTCTGTGAATAAAATGGTACTGCTTGTTAGCAGTGGGTTTTCTGAAAATGGTGTCAATTTTTTGGTACTGCATTATTGATGCATTTGGTACCCTCTGTTTGGCCAAATTGGTACCCCTTGTGTGAATAAAATGGTACTGCTTGTTAACAGTTTTGCTTTTTTTGCAGAAATGCCTCCGCGGAAGGGATTTGAGCTGTCTTCCAGGTGCCATCCTACGCTCTTTCGATCTACCATTAGCAATTTGAAGGGTAGGATGACCCTGATCAAAAGGAAGCTATACGAAGGTCTTCGTTTCATTTTTTTTAGATATGCCTAAGATGTCGCATTCGTTTGCTCGAATCATGGCATTGATAAAGCGCTATAGTGTAGAGTTGAACACTTTTAGGTTGGGGGAGAATACGAATGTGGTATTCTCCCCACATGAATTTAGTGTTGTAATGGCATTGCATAACGTTGGGCAGCCCGTGGACCTAATTCGAAGATGAAATCGAATCCGGAGTGCACGCATGTTTGACCATAGATCCGTGGATCCGGTTACAACAGGCCCCAATTTGGCGAAGTGGACTGCGGTGTGCACGCATGTTTGACCATAGAGGAGTACGTTGTCGACACCGAAGAGTTCGAGAAGTATGGCAAGGAAGTCAGCATGGATGTCTATCGTGCTACTATGGCTGCTCGCATTTTACGTGACGAGCGTAGTTGTATGTTAGATCTTTTTCAGTAATTATCTGGGATTTGCTGTCAGACTCTTTGGAGACTCTTGTTTAGTTTGGTTAACTTAGTTTGTGTTGGGAATGGGACTGTCTGGAGACCTTTTGTTGCCAAGTGTGTGCTATGTTGTGTTGTTCGAACCTTATTATCAGCACATGAACTACCTTGTCTGTTATACACTAAGGTACCTTGTGTTCTACAGAAGGTACCTTTTCATGTACATATATAGTACCATAACCTGCATGTTGACGGTATCCAGAACTATACATATACGGTACCCAGATATGAAAGTATACGGTATCATTTTTTATACGATCGAAAAATGAATACATTCCTAATCGAATCGCGTTGTCCTGCGTTATTTTCACAATGCCGAACAATAACGAAACGAGAAAAAAAAAGGAAAGCCTAATGCACCGAGTTCACAGATCTAGCACTCACCAAATTATTCAAAACATGTTGTAGATGTTCTTGCTTTTATCCTTATACTACAATGAATCTTGGTATTTTAGGCTTTAATTCATCCGTGCGGGGTTAATGCACCGAATTTGATCTGAACGTATTGCATACTATATTTATTGTTCTACGGTGGTCCGAGATGAAAAAGTACTTCGATCGACATCGAAAAATACTAACCCTAGTACGACGTATCATATATATAAGGGACGCCGTACCTTAAATATCTTTGTAGGGGTACCTATCCTTTGGTTTAAAGAGTACCAAATCAGCCACGGACGACGTACCCAAAATTACTGATGACATGAAACATTTTAGGAAAGCCACTGACATGTCAGACGAGCTGACTTTTATTATTTTATACCTCGTATGTCAGAGTCTGACCACTTATGACTGAAAATGTCAGCAATCTCTCAAATCATCACTGAAAAATGTCAGAAATCTCTCAAATCATCACTGAAAAAGTCAGAAAAATGTGCAATCATTACTGAAAAAGTCAGAAAATGTCTAATCCTTGTCTTCCACATGAACACTTGCTGAAATACGTCGTTTGTGACGGAATATAGTGAAGGATTAAATACCATTTGTTACTTTAATTTTAGGGTACCAAAATGCATGTACTAGTGTACCAAAATGGCATGTCTTAGAGTACCAAAATTGCATGTCTTAGAGTACCATAATTAAATGTCGTAGGGTACCAAACTGGCATTCATCACAGTTCCAAATTAAGATGTTTGGGTGCCAAATGTGCATACAGTAGCAAAATGGTTTCTTTTAGGGTACCAAACTTTCATGTCTTAGAGTACCAAAATGGCATTAATAACAGTACCAAAGTAGTTGTATATAACCGTACCAAGTGAATCAGTAGCAAAATGGTTTCTTTTAGGGTACCAAAATTGCATGTCTTAGAGTACCAAAATATCTTATCTTACCGTACCAAAACAACGTTCATAACAGTACCAAAAAGTAGTATATAACCGTACCAAACGTGCATGCCGTAGGGTACCAAACTGGCATGTCGTAGGATATCAAACTGGCATGTCGTAGGGTACCATGGTGGCATTCATCACAGTACCAAATTAACATATATTACTTCACCAAATGTGCATACCGTAGCAAAGCGACGTCTTCTAAAGGAACCAAAATGATGAAGACTTAGGGTACCAACATTGCATGTCTTAGGATACCAAAATTGCATGTCTTATCGTACCAAAATGACGTTCATGACAGTACCAAAAAGTAGTATATAACCGTACCCAACTGGCGTGTCGTAGGGTACCAAACTGGCATGTCGTAGGGTACCAAACTGGCATTCATCACAGTACCAAATGTGCGTACAGTAACAAAGAGTAATATATAATCGTATCAAACTTGCATGTCATAGGGTACCAAATTGGCCTTAATTACAGTACCAGATTTACATATAATACTGTACCATTCGTGCATCAATTACAATACCAAACTGGCAGTCTTTACAGTACCTAATTTGGACAAAAACTTCTACTTACTGGCATCATTTAGACAAAAAGAATGAGCCAAGACCATACAAAACAACACCGAAAAAGGTCATGGGACAAAAGCAATGACAATGTACATGGAAAAACGGACGCTACGTCGTCGTTACGGCTTCCGTCTAAATTCATCTGCATCCCTAAAGATTTGTCCATCTCCCCGAATGCAATGACTCCATGCATCTACTGTGTTTCTTTCAAAATCAAACTCCACGGATTCTCCGTTGTCTTCCGTACTACAAGTAATTTTATCAATCATCAGTATGAAAACCCAAAATTTAAAGTTTAACAACTTAAAATAAAAACAAACCTGTTCGTCGGGCCACTTGTACCACATTCATCGGCACGTTCCACTTTCATCGGTATCATTGAAAATTTGTATCGCATAAACAGCTGATACATATTGAAAACATCCGTATTTTCTTTCAATGTCGAGTACAAACTTTGGAACGGAACTTGATACTTTATTGAGTCATGCCGGGAATCGATATCCGACCACCTTCTTTGGAGGGATACGTATATATCGATAAGCGTCGTTGCTTCATTGATTAATAGTAACGAAGACTCCCTTTTATACTCACACATTGCAAATAACGTCCTGCCATCAAACGAATTTGCAGACGCCATATTTTCAGATAATATGGCAACCTGTTAAAATGGTACGGTGTATAGTTTAGATTGGTACTGCATAACTGGACATTTTGGTAACGTATAGACATGCTACTTGGTACGTAATAAATACACAAAGATACTACATAACAAATGTCCAATCGGACTGTGTCGCAATGTATTTAGGTACGGTAACACAACATACAATGGTACGTTATATTCATAGGAAATGGTACGTCGTAACAGTTACATAAAAGAAAATCGAAATCTCGACGGATTAGCCTCAATAACTGTCAAATCCTAACATTTCACTCTTATATGGAGCTCTTGGATCGCATTGAGCTCCCGGATTTGGGATAAACCTTGAACAAATGCCCAAAATCGATTAACCTAACCCAAACCAAAAGAAAAACTTACCTGACAAAATCAGCCCCAAAATCGAGAACCCAACGTTCAATAGGGTCTTCGATCCTTGTCCGGCACCGGCACGAGCAGACGGAGTTGGTCGGCAAGAAGAACTCGTCGACGGCGAGCTGAAGGTCGTTTTTTGCAGAGAAAAAAAAGCTGAAATGAAATTCTAAATCATTTAATAAGGGTATTTTCGTAATCTTAGGTTATTAGGTACCTAAGTGTAAAAATTTATTGAACTGGGTACCTAGCTATAAAATTGTTCTCACAAGGTACCTAAGTGGCAGATTTTTTTCCTATTGGGTATTTAAGTGTAGATTTCCGTTTTTCTTTTCATTGAAATCATTTTAATTTTTTCTAGGGTTAATTATCAGTCCCTGGCAAAGTTTAAAATTCCTCTTAAATACCACTCGAATTATTTCTTCCTTGTACCTATTTGAAATTCTTCATGTTCAGTACCTAAAAAGGTCTTTTCAGCGTTAATAAGACGAAAATACCCCTGTTTCACATATTTCATTGAAGTTGAATAATTATTTCACATGAATTATACCAATAAAACTTGTTATTATACCAATAAATTGAAATATACCAGAAATTTGTAGAAATTATACCAATATTCCAACATTATACTACGTTATTATAATTCGAATTTTATACAATGAAATTGGACATTATACCAACTGATTAAGCTATTACACCAGAAATTGAGGAGATTATACCATTTATATTCGTTTTATACCAGTAAATATTGTTATTTAATTTTATACAGCGAAATTGAATAATATACCAACTAATTTTTGCAATTATACCAGAAATTGTGGAAATTATACCATATATCTTCGTTATTATACCATCTATCTCAGTTATTATACCAATAAATAAAGTTATTTTAATTTATACAGCAAAATTGGAGATTATACCAACTAATTTTGCTATTATACCATAAATTGAGGAAATTATACCATCTATTTCCGTTATTATACCAGTAAATATTGTTATTTTAATTTTTATACAGCAAAATTGAATAATATACCATTGCAATTATACCAGAAATTGTGAAAATTATACCATATAATTTCGTTATACTTATACTTATCTTCTTATATACAATAATATAGTTATATTAATTTTATACAACAAAATTGAAGATTATACCAACTAATTTTGCTGTTATACCAGAAACTGAGTAAATTATACCATCTGTTTATTAGGTTGAATTCTACTGGCATAATAACGAAAACAGTTGGTATAATTTCCAATTTAACATTATTTTGTTGGTATAATTAGAATAACAGTTGGTAGAATAATCAAAACAGTTGGTATGATGTCCAATTTAAATAGGAAATGGTATTTCCGTCCGTTCACTGTTAGGGGTATTAAAAACACCACTTTTTGCAGATGGGTACTTGAAGAATTTTTCGTAAGAGTGCTGGACAATAAGTTTAATTTAATGACAGGGTCTAATAAGGAATTTACCATTTTTTCTAACTAAGGCTTCGTTTATCAGTAGCACCTAGCTGCTATGGATATGCATGTGCTTTGCCTTATAAATATACTCGATGCATATTTGAAAATAACATAAAAATACTCAAAATGCATTATAGGAGATAGATCTAACGACTTATTTGGATCTAATACAATGTCAAAAAAGGCTGTGAATAAAGCCAACGGCCGACTCTCACAAGGTAATATGATAGTTACAGGCGGTCCAAGTATAACGAACTTAACTATCACCCCCACACCACAAGGCTATATAACACAATATTACAAGAATCTTTTGTCCAATACGATGATGATGTTCAATGAGAAACAAGAAACCCATAGGAACAGAGTATGGTAACCACAATGTAGAGACATTAGCCTACCCAATATCTGTGCTCTCCCAGGCAGGCTGCTTCAATTCAAGATTGGGCATTAATAAGATCAACGTTTACTATTATTGGAAACGCAGCACCACAATTGAATCCAAGATTTATTTTTCTTCTTAACGGTCTGTGACCCGACTTCCCTACGTGCAACGATATCAGCCATGTACTTTACTACTTCCTGAGGAAAAAATTGAAAAAAAAAAAGAAGTTACGTTACGATAAAGATAAAGAAAGGACAAAAAGGCTGCCATGAATGCAAATGCATAAGTCAACTCTCACCTGAGGTCCTTTCTCAATCACATCTTTCGGCGGCTCAAACAGAGGATTCCCCTCGACTTTCAACGCCCTGAGCTTAGTCAGCATTCTGAAAGATTCGGGCAGTACCCTTATCTGATTGTTGCTCATGTCCAACACCTCGAGCATTTCAAGATTCCCTATGGACCGAGGAAGGCTCTGCAAATCTGCAAAATTGTTGCTTATGTTCAGCTTCACAAGCGTTGTGGCAAAGCATAAGCTCTCGGGTATGGATTCGATCTCATTGAAGCTAACGTCGAGCTCCCTGAGGCTAGTCAGGGAAGCTGCCGTCGTGGGCAGCTGTCTTATGTTGTTGTAACGCACTGTAAGAATCTCAAGAGACTCTATTCTTCCTAGAGCTTCGGGCAGTGCTTTGAGGCGGTTATAATCTGCATGGAGCTCCTTTAAGGAAGTGCACCGACCTATCGTATGGGGTATTTCCTCGAGGTTGTTTGTCTCGACGTCCAATTTCTTAAGATTGACGAGCGATCCAATTGCTTCGGGGAGAACAGAGAGAGAGTTGGAGCTCAAATCGAGCTCTTCGAGGCGAGTTAATTTGGCGATGGTGGCGGGCAGAGTCTTTAATTGTTTCCTCTCAAGTCGAGGTTGAGCAGATTAAGCAAGTCTCCGATGGATTCTGGCACTTCGGTGGTGATCTTATTACCGTGTAAGTCCAATGATTGTAATGATGCGAGGCGCCCGATAGTTTCTGGTAATACGGTAATTCTGTTTTCTGATAGATTCAATAGAATCAAAGTGGATAGCTTCCCGATTGAATCGGGAAGCCATTCGACTTGATCTGATAATTTACCCTTGAGGATGATCTCTTGGCTGCCTTTCTTCGCCGATACTTCGATTAGACTTGCCAGTTTGATCAGACTTAGTTTTTCGCCGTCGTCTGCTACAATACATAAAGAAAAGTTGAGCCAAATATCACAACTTTACAAAACCCATCTCACACTTGTCATTGACTTCAGTTGAATTAGGACTTTAAACTCGTCATCAAGCAGAGATTGAAGCATACACAAGCAACCTGAAAACAATTTGAACTCAACTACGAAAAAAAAATTGTAACTTATTACTCACCTGAAGCAACGACATGTGGGTTAAGAGTCGGATCTATGATCTTTGGCTCAGATAACCCATCCAAAGATCTCACAGCATCGATCCCGTTAAAAGCCATCTTCATCTTGGGTTTCTTCAGATGCAGATCGTCCTTGACATACAAAGCCCCCTTCGAACTATCCCTATCATCACTGTACCTGAAACTGCTAGACAAGCCCGAGGAAGACGACGATGACGTGGCAGTAGTCGTCGCAGCGACGCTTGGCGTGAACCCACTGGACGGTGGCTGGTAGTCGGAATCTGGGTTGATGCACTTCGAAGCTCTCTGAATCAAATCGTCGAACACCATGTGGACGTTTTCCAATTCTAGAAGCCTAAGAGCCTCCCTCATCTGTTCCCTGCACTGAAATTGGACGGTATTTCTTGCATCTCTCTCATGAACTTGGTATAATTCGTCTGGGACGTCTTTGTTCCTCCTTTTGTGCTGCTTTCCGATTGATTCAAGCTTCAATTCGAGCTCGTTCTCGACATTTCGGATCAAAGTCCTGGCAGCTTCAACTTCTTCGATGCCAGGGCGCGACGGCAGCGATCTGTGAAGTCGCATTATCTCCTCCACGACTTCATCCGTTGACATCATCTCCGACGAGCCCATCATTTGCTAGCGATGTGTCTTCAAAAAAATAAATTAACACAGAAGTGGCAGCGGAAAAAGAAGATGTCGGTAATTTCAGACGAAGTAAAAACGATGATTGATGATAACTGAATGATCTCTCCCTTTTGTTTCTATAAGATTCTGGAATTTTCCTCCATCGCTATAATTAGATCATTCAACAAAAGGCAGCAAACCACCACTGTTTACGAGAGAAGGAAAAAAAAAAAAGGAAGCAAAAGGCGACCTTTACTTCGAAATATTTCTATCCAAAACCTTGAAAAAAAATTAAACATATATCCTAAAACTGTAAAGAAAGAAGAAATGAAGTATTAATAAATGCCGTGACAGCGAAAGTCCATATAAAAATTAGCAGACACAAAACTATGGTCCCTGTAGTGGAAACTGTGGGATAATAACAAAAAGCCCATTTTCTGTATTTAATGTTTCATAAGTTTCCGAGTTTTATTCTTCGTAATCTTACAAAATAATTGCATTTGTGTTTATCCACTTTGACGTATAAATTTTGTTAGCTCTGCTTTGGTAATTATGATATAATATCATTTATACAATTATTTGATAATTGTTAGGTAGTTAAGGTTCATGGGGAGAGATGATGCGATCTTAAACCACCATGCAGCTTAGCTGTCCAGTCCTGACTGTTAATGTGCTGTCTTCGCCATTATAATATTGCAGCATTAAATATCGACCCACGACAAACAAGGCCCAACGGACTAAACTGTATATTAAAAAATCAATAATAAATGCGTTGAAATTTGAATAAAAGGATAAAGGCACCAATTTTTTACACATAGGTACCCGATCCCCGCAGGTACACTATATACATTTGAGTACCCTATATAACAGAAAATAGTACGACGTATGCTACATTTAGGTACGCCCTTGTAACACACATGTATGCCATCGGTACGACGTATGCTACATTTAGGTACCTATATCAACGTGTTTTGGTACGCAATATATACACAGAAGGTACGGCATGACTAAAGAACTGTTAAAATTAAATCGGATACCTATCTGTAAAATTTTCTGACATGGATACCTATGTGTAAAATTTTCTGACATGGATACCAAAAGATAATTCAATGATAACAATTCAGCTCCTAATCGATATTAACTAATCGGGAAACAATAACTTACGCAGTTGCTTTTCTCAATCACGAGCTTACACACCAACCCAACATACTGAAGTTGAATGAATTCTTGAAAGCCCCCAAAGATTGTGGAAAGTAACGTCATATAAGTGGGAAAAACATCACCTTAAGTATGTAGCTTGATTAGCAGATTGGCCAGTCATCTATTTACCTAACCTTGTCTGATTGATGGCATTCATCCATGGGTGTTGCAGACACCGTTGGGCCGTGGGTCGTTTCTCAGGTTCAAAATCAAGTATGGGCAAAGAAAATCAGCAAACTCACGAGCATCGATTTCAGAGAATTTGTACTTGCCGACGAGGAGCCTATCAATAGAGGAGTACTTAAGCCTCCGTATCCTTTTCAAGTCACCATATCTATCAAAGTAATCTTTGAACGAGCACCGCCCGTGGCAACCTTTCTTGGCATCTTTCCAAGCAGCTCCGTCATCAAGCAAGGTGATCCTTCATATAGTATAGTAGCAATTTTACGAAGTTAAGCTAAAACTCAGAAAATGAATCGATGAGATTAAGTACCTCGTCCTCGCTGAAAGATTGTCCACCCTTGGAGCAAACATCATCTCGCCAGTTGCAAGTTCAAATGCAATGCAAGCAAATGACCACATATCAGTGGGGAAAGAATAGCCAGATTGAAGTATAACTTCAGGGGCTGTACTGCCTCGTCTGAATTTCTTCGCAGACTGGTCTATCGGCCCAACAGGCGTTACCAAAGTCGACTACTTTGCATCCCAAATCAATCCCATCCAAGTTTCTCGCAGGCTTTGGAACTGTGCCGAAGCCTATGCCTCCCATTGACACCCTTCTTTCTGTTATGCGAGCTACAGCTCTTCTGGCCCTTTGCTTCAGTTTCTTCTCAATGCTGTTCATCGTCACTCCGCCCGTTATGTTCCCCTCGGGCCTTTCGAGTATTGGAGTGATTCCTGACCTAATTGGATCATTAGAAGGATTGATGGTATAGCACAGAAGACGTTCTCTGGTTTTAGGTCGGCGTGTATAAGTCCTAGTTCACGGTGCAAGTAATCAAGGGCAGTCAAAATGCATCTGCATATCTCCCTAACTCTGTTCAAGTCGAGACCTTTTATCTGTTATGCTTGATCAAACTGAGCAAACTATCGCCGAGAAACTCCAGTACCATGCATAGGTGCTGCCCGTTCGGACCCGTATGCCTGAAGTGGTCAATTAAGCGTACGACACTCTTCTCGTTCGATGGATCGCCATTGGCAACTGCTGAGAGAATTTCAATTTCATGGAGTGCAGATTGAGCGAATTGTGGTGCGCTCTTTTGGATCTTCAAGGCGACGTATTTCTAGGATAAACCAAGCAGCAATAGAAAGAACAGAATCAGCAGAGTTAAGACATGAATCAAAGATGCTAACCTGACAAGCTAGTCAAAAGCCCCATCCAACTGTTATCGCAGCCATTTGTAATCACGAAAACTTCGCATGATCAACAGACACAGAATAAATGGTTTTTTTTCCTATCTACTTTAAATACAAGGAATGGTCTAAGGCTGCGCTCGTTATTTTACCCAATACTTCATTTTGTTTATTAAATGCGCGAACAAACGAGTTCCAATAACATAAATATACAGAGAGATACAAGGTTATTGTCGTACGGAAGTGCGTGTGTCGTACGCGAGCCAGACGGTGGAGAACTGACCCCATCCGAGCTTCTTCTGGGCGACGTATCGTCCGCCGGCGAACGAATCACCGATCCTAACAGCGTGGTAACCTCCTTTTCTGTACGATTCCATTCCTTCATCCTCCTCTTCCGATCCGATCCAGACGACGACGACGAAGCACCACACGCCATCATATTATTTTCTACTCAGGATTAGACGGTGACGATCCGAGCTACGAAAAGAGTACGATTAAACAAACAGATCAATCCCTGGAACTCGAACTCAGATTGTTTCCGATCAATCATAGCCTTTCCACGGGATTGATTTCATTATCGTGGAACGCGGAAAGTAGAGAATCGTTGATCGATCAATCGACCTGCGGATTGCATCTCATTAACACGCTAATTAAAAGGAAGTCGAAAGTTCGGATAGTTTTGATTAGAGAGAGATTGCGAGTGAGTGGCGCGAGATTAGACGTGGCGTTCAACACACGTCTCTCTCCGCTCCGTGATCATTTCCCCTCTCACCTTTTACTTCATTCATAATACGACGATGGGAACAGAAATCGTTGTTGTATCTTCGACGACTTTTAACATCGAATAGTCTTCTTGCCGTTATTTATATAAGCAAGTTCTTGTATTAGGATGAACACAGAAAGATTCAGCAATTTACACAAACACTATACACTCCTTTTATTCAAAGATTATGAAGAGAATAATATAGTCGACAAGAACGAATATCATCACTTCTTATCGCTGTTTTCTGCGAATCGAAGGACCTCTTTGGCCATGGAAGAGAAGGATCTTGCTGTATCTTGCATCTCACTAGTCTTCAAGCTAAGCCCCTGTTCATGACAACAAAGCATGAAGGAAAAGAGTGCAAGAAAACGTAACATGTCGATGAATTCATTACCTGCAACTTCCTTAAGTTCTCCCCAAGCTTATTCTTTGCTGTCATGGCGACATTACTAGTAGCTGCCTCCTGCCTTGTGCCCCAAAAATCTTTTCTTTTTATTTTTGTTCTTATTTTTTTTTCTAATTATTAATTCGTTAAGAGAAGATTTGACGAACTTACGCCAGACGACGCATAGCCGTATTTTTTCTTGATTTGATCCACTGCGGCGCCAGACTTCTCCTCCTCCTCCACGGGTTCTTCGTTCTTCTGCACTTTTTCGTTCTTCGTATTTGAGTATCTCAGTTTACCTTTAAGCGCATTGAATTTGCTGGCGATGCTCTTTTTGTTCAATGCATGGCCTCTCGACTTCTCCTTTGGATCGTCGATTTCGATGTCATCTGTTTGTCGAACAATTAAACGTTGCGTTAGCATTACGATATTATCGGAAATAGTTGGACAAAAGTAAACACACACACACACACACCTATGTCGATATCCTCAATCTCCAAAGTCATCTCATCTTCCTTATTATCGGGTAAGAAGTTGCTTGTAGAAAACAGTATTGCTAGCTCTTCGATACTCCTTCGAGCATCTATAGTTTCTGATTCAAGCTCGTTCGTTGTCTTCGTTTCCTTGTTTTCTTGCACTATTGAGCTGAAAAAACCCTGTTTGATCGTACCGTAAAGAAGTGTTCGATTATCGTCAGTGTCATCATTAATTGCTGGGGAATGGTTAGAGTAATAAACGAACCTTTTTCTTTTGTTTGATGGTAGGGAGAAGCTCCTTCAGCAACGAGCGATTCTTTGTCGAATATCCGGGAACTGAATCCAAATGCCTTTGTTTGCGTCGAGGCAGCCAAAAAACGATAACAATTAATAGATTATTACAGAACATAGTGAGTACTAATACTACGGTTACAATTTCCTTTCATCACGTTATAACATACCTGTAAACTTCCTTGTTTTGCAGTGTTGATAGAAAAAGCAACTCATGATCACCGTTCGCCTGGGAAGTGAAGATAGTG
The DNA here is from genome assembly GCA_027422505.1 of Craterostigma plantagineum. Lineage (NCBI taxonomy): Eukaryota > Viridiplantae > Streptophyta > Magnoliopsida > Lamiales > Linderniaceae > Craterostigma > Craterostigma plantagineum. The sequence goes on from JAPQWV010000936.1 coordinate 102,612, forward strand.
CACGTACGTACATTTGGTTAAAATCGCAACTTTTTTTTCTTTTACTTATCCTTTTCTTTAACAGAGAAACGTATGCTTACAATAATAATTTCTCCATCTTGGGACGATGAAACTCTGACCGAGGATGGCCTCAAAGTCGACGCTGTGAGCCCTCTCAAGGACATTCCTTCAAAAGGATAGTTCTGGGAGGGACCTATACATCGTCGAAAAACATAAATATGGTAAAAATTCTACGTAAACATACGTGTCTAAACAGCTATGAATCATGGTAAAATTTGACTGTAAGATATAGAGAGAAATTTTCACCTGATCTCGATTTTCCCACTGGCAAAAAGAAGTGTAAGTCCAATATCAAGAGAGCCAAACGCCGATGCCCAAATACAAGAAGAAGCACCGAACTTCTTTTTGTGGAGAACTTTCTTAGTACCCTGTAATAAGGACAAAAAAAAAGGCAGAAAGTTAATACATGGAATGCTAAGCTGATATAGACAGAACCACATTACCTGGATTAAATGCAATAAGGAATATACATAAGCAGCTTTCTCCGAACATAGCAACATAACTGATTGTTTTGGAACAGAGTTTTCAGAATTCGTATTACTGATATCTGCTGCACTCTCTGCGCTTGGGATTCCATGTGAATCTGCCAGACATTGATGATGTAATAATAGTTATTATATGATATATATGTGTTGTGTACAGATTTCTGAACTTACCCAAAATCTGAGTGAATAGAGCTTTGGACGGTTTCTTTGGACGAACGGCGCTCGAGCACAGGGTGTTCCCTGATTCTTTCTCGAGGGTCGAAATAGACGAGTCTTTCGACGAAACGACGAGAACGTTTTTTTCGAACCCATGATAACTGCACGTGTTGAAATGCATTGAAATTATTCCAGTCGAGAATTCGCTGACTATCTGCCTTTGATACAATATACTTGAGCTCTCTACATCAATCATCGTTACCTGAGAATCAGTAAGTTGAATTTCATGAACAAAAAAAATGCATTTTTCTTCACTGAATAATCTGATAGAACTACTAAGGGAGAGAGAGAGAGAGAGAGGCATACTTGGCCTTGGTCTGAGCCAACAGCAACATGCTTTTGATCTTCGGTAGGACATAAAGAGAGCACAGCACAGCAGTTGACCTTCACAACCTTTGTTCTGTGGATTATATGGCTGTTTCCTTTCTTTGAACTCCTACAAAAAATATGCAGAAAAATACTTTACATCGTAATACATGCTCGAGATTTAGATAAAAGAAAAGGAAAGCTGCCAAAGCCAAGCCAATGCCTTGGAGTGACAGAAATGTGTTTTGTGGAGCAAACGCCTCGGTTTAAGCATGTATATACGGACCTGTGAATAGCATTAAAAGTGACTATCTGCATACCTTCGATATTATTATGCAAAAAATAGTCGAAGAAATCGATGGAATGTCTAACCATTCCATTTTGATCTCCAGATAAGAGAACCCTCGAGTCATAGCTAAAGTGCAATGCAGTCACAGCTATGCCACTAGGAGAAGAATCATTATCATTCTGCAATGTAATTTTGATATCTTCACATAACAGCCATCGAAAAATGGACTATAGCAGTGATAAAGAATGAATCACATTATCAAATGTAAATCACCTGCTGAGTTATAGAAGCTACGGGAAGCATTAACGGGCTCGATGCATCCCAGAAATTAACCAATCCCAAACTATGCCCTGTAATAAGCAGATTTCGAGCCCTCGAAAACGAACTAAACGTCATTGAATTTCCAGATTTTGCGCTCTTCTCAAAAGGAAAAAGAGCCAACTTTCCTCCTAATTCATCGTCGGAGAATGGCATGCATGGGAGGCTTGAGAAGTACTTCATTACAGTGATGCTCGAGTCGCAATAAGGCAACTTCACAACTAACTCCTTTGGAAGCGAAGGGGAAGACTTATTATTCTGACATTGAGTAAGGTACCTTTCGATCATCGAATCCTCATAGAAGTACATGTGATTAGATCTCCCAAGCAAGGCAAGATATTCGTGCTTGTGTTTTTTTCTGCTCGACGGTCACTGTAGTGATTTCCATGTCCAAGATAGGCTCAGTAGGCTGAAGCCCGAGCTTAACAGTGCGAGACTCAGTGTATTCATTGAGCAAGACAACCTTTGAATAGTTAGAAAATGGGAAAAGAGAGAGCTCATAATTCATGACAGAAAACCTAGCTTATGGGAACAATGTAAGATACTCGCAACAATCTTCTTAAGTACCTGTAATAAGTTAGCTGAGAGATGATCAGAAAAGCCTAAGGCATACAGCCGACTCGATTTCTGGCCCGAATCTGCCCATTTTAGTTTTAATATCGGGATTTTTTCAGACTTAAATCCCAGGTTAAGCTTGTGGATAACATTTATTGCACCACATGATGCTTCGTTTCCGCTCAGAGAATCTTGAATGCTCCAAAGGTATATATCGCCATTGCCATATCCAACGGCAACTTTCGTACCATTGGGACAAGACCAACACGCTGACGTCACTTTCTTTGTTTCTTGATAAACGGATTGTAAAATGGCGTTAGTGCCATTGTTGTTGGTTGAAATGGCTCTGCTTTCATGGATTCCCCACAATGTAAGAACTCCATCCGAATAAATAATAAGAACCCTGAAAATTTTGAAAAAAAATTGATTGGTGTCATAGCTACATAGCAACGCAATCAACAAGACTTTAAAAAATCACTGAGAAGGATAGACTTAAACCTCTTAGATTCAACCATCGGCTGCGGCAGTATACATTTTACGTCAACGTTGGTTCCTATCTCATGTGGCGTGCCTATAATCCGTTGAAGATACGTGAATCAAATGCTCCACTGATGCGAAATCAGTTACAATTTCTGAATAACATAGAAGGAAAAAAAAAAGTAATGCATAAGCAATCCTCGTTATTACCATGAGAAGCGAGGAAAGGAATGTGGTACTTCATATGCTCAAGTGAGATTTATCCATATCTAACTTCAAGACCAACAAAACGCCAGTAGAATCTCCGACGTAGCTGTAAATATTCATTAAATATAAACACATGTATCTTGATATAAATGTAAAGATAAGTTTCTGTTGTAAGAAAATGATGCAGTACAAGTAGGGAGCGATATGCAAAGCTGCGAATGAGGTAATTTCCTTATCATGGCTGTGCGTAGCAGACAAGCTTTTCTTGTCTATGTCCCACACCTGCGATGCGAATGGTTTGGAGCTCGTAAGTATTCCATGGCAAAAAATGTCATTGCAATGATAGGGAAATAAAAGTAAGATACATTCTCACCTCGATCACGTTGTTAGTGCTTACGCTTACGAGGACACCCTGTTCTCAATAAACTGTCGATAAAAATCGAACTTTTTCAACAACGTAGGAAATTATTAATCGATCGAAGAACGAACGAATACTTGCCTGCAAAAATTTGCTCGGTACTGACTCCGAAGATTTCAGTAGAGCTTGCGATCCATCTGCACCAACCAACTTGATCTGTCCATCTCTGCACGGTAATATGCCAATACTGAATATTCCATTCCAAAGTGAACGGTATATTATTACATAGGATATGAAAAAAAAAAGACTACTTGGTTGCAATAGCCAGAATATGTTGAACGGTGTCGTAAGCCAACGATATGGATCCTGATGGAATCCCATAATGGAAGACCAACCGAGTATTTAAATCGTCGGGTTTTAAGCTATCTGAAAAACTTCCAGGCTGCAATGTAAGAAGAAAACAAACCTTGTAATCATAGTTTTATATCAAGAAAATAATAAGAAATCACCCATTCGAATGATAATGTTATTGATAACAAACTATGTGTTCCAAGTATCTTACCTCACGGCTCACACATAACATCTTACTACATCGTTTCCAGCTAGGAAGGATGTATTTTGACGATACATTTGCCATAAAAAGTTTGATTATGACCATTAAACTACAGCACCAGGCAATAAATAATTAAACTTAAACGTCAGTTACTACTACATGAGAAAATGCAGTTGACTTCAGTCTGAATATTCTCATGTCTATATCCAAACTTTTCAAAGTTTTCATGTTAAAGATGGGAAATCAATCATAAGAAACGCTGCAGTAAAAATAGGAAAATCAAATCAAATCAGCACGACAAACTCGAGCCCAAGATCTCGTAAGAATACGAGCTTGACTAAGAAAGATGGACTGACGGGATACCTTCTTCAGAGAAACCTTATCCACGAGTTTCTTGACGAACAGAGACATAACAGCAAAGGCCAGGAATTCAGAGCATCCTTGACGTTTCCATGGCTTCTTTTGATGGAAAGAACAGAGAGTAAGTCAAACGTTCAGTGACGTATAGTGAGAGCAACTAAAAAATGGATTAGGAAAAATGAGAACAAATCTGTTTGTGAGGTGAGATCGTCAAAAGAGAATGAGTCTGATTGACAGTTTCTTTTTTCTCAGCTTGGAGAAATCCACCACGACGACAATCTTAATATAGCATATAAGATTTTTAATGAAAGCAACTTATGGGTCCAATGATATAAAGGCCGGTCGGTTATTTCTTTATTAATTTAATCTCTTTCTCACAATGCAATGATGGGGGGACACGTGAAGTTGGCGACGGTTGATCCTAAGATTGCGAGAAGAGAAATGGTTTTGAAAAATCTTGAATTTCCCCTTTGCATTAATTTGGTCATGAAATCAACGGATGGTGTTCCAAATCAATGCATGCCACGTGACATATATAAATACAAGCCTCAGTCAAATATTATTGGTAACTATATACAAATTTTAATATTATTCATGTACTGCAATCTGGGAGTTTTGTATGGCTTCTCACGTTGACTTTAATACTTCCCACGAGGAAAAAAGGGCACAAAGGAAATAATCCATTTACCTAAAAAAGAAGTTGATATCCACAATAAGATAGACGTTACAAATTCAGGCTCTATATGTTAATAAATACAAGAGGATACTTTCTCCTCACAAAAACATCTTCAGGAATTCATTATTGGACGCCATTTTTAACTACTGCATCTGAGTTAATTGCTCTAACAATTTTTACACGGGATTAAACGTGCCGGCCAAAATTCGTTTATTACATCAGCACAATCAATAAACCCGATATATTACATCACCAATAATTCAGTTTACGGCTACCGACCAACCAAGCATTTAGCTTATTTCATGAAACGGAGAGAGGATTGACATCAGTTGTCGAGCATGTCATTGTTCACTCTTGTACTGCCGTTTTCGCTGCCCCTGCACCAAATTTCAACCTCAGAATACCGAGTGCTTATGATATAGGCAAATAACACTGAACTGAAAAAAGAGGGAAGCATATAACAGATCAATAGTAACAACGGTTCTTATTATCTTACAGGGGCATTCATATGGAAGATCTTCAGTCAATCCAATTTAGCAGTAGTTGTCGCAGCCATAGTATGAATATATCGCATAAACAAGAAAAAAAAAGACCAATCTTGTGATCTCTATAGCATTATTGGTCATATGAGAAGCGTATGCGACTCAGATCCTAATATTAAGCAGCAATTATGAGCAACAAACTGCTCCGTACACGTAAGAACGAAGCTACAACAGAAGGGGATTATATACCATGATGTGATCCTGCTGATATCAAGCGATCCATATTGTCGATTCGCCTTTGCATGGACTTCAAAACTGTATTCAATGATGTGATCCTCTTCCTCACACCAGAAATCCTTGCAGCATGCTGCATGATAAAGGGCGACGGCGCATCCTCTAATAATTTGTCAAGTTCTGCAACATAGAAAGCATGATAACAAGACTGAAAAGGGTCTCTGATCTATTGAACTTCAGAAGAACAGACAGAAGACTACAAGGTGAATGAAGATAGCCAACTTTTATCAACAAAAAAGTAGCCCTTCTAGTGTATCTATGGACTAATCTGCCGTAGTGGATGCTAGAAATTGTACCTTCGATCTAAGCGTCCGATATGCTAGCTAATTACAGCATATGCTAGAATAATTCAGAGTCACATTGAGTGAAATTAGATGTAGAGAACTTCCCAGACGTTTTCCTCACTTTAGCTACATTAAACTAACTAAACAAACCTCCATTTCTCGTATCCATCTCGAAATGAGCACCTCAAAGCAGAATTCAAACAGTTTGTCATCGCAAACAATAAATTCGCACCGAGCATGATCATAAGTAAACGTATGCGTGCAACCAAAAATAGAGCAGAAAAGTTAGCACCTTGGGTAAGCCGATCGAGGGCCGAGTCCAGCTGATCTTGACTGGAACAGTAGATTCGGCATTTGACTCAAAACTCGACATTACTGATGAAATCAACGAGTATAAACCATCTCCCAATGCCGAAGAATTCGAGATATTACCCGCGCCATCACAATTGCTTTCGCAATCGATATCAGAGGATTCCATCTTCGGCGCGTTCGCCTTTTCTTCCGAGGTTCCTTCCATTTTGAGCTGAAAATGGATACGTATTCTCTAATTAATTATCGCGTCGCTTCAGAGTTCTCGAAAACAACAAACGTAGCGTAACAGTCCACTGCAAAACATAACTAGGCCCATTATTTCTTATTAGGCTGAGGCCCATTTACAAAATTATAAGCGATCGATCGATATTTTCGGACCGATCGATCGATTTTTAGGACCGATCAATCGATATTGTCGTAAAAATCATTCGTACGTAGATGAATTAGCGAACACATGTCAGAATAGTCTGAAAAAAGTCACGATCGAACGAAATTTTGGGCATGCGCTTGGCAGTTGGCACGGCCGAATCACAATTAGGTGTGGAGATTGGGATTAGCCCATCCATGTCGCCCATTATCACCCAGTCCTAATTATGTTATCGTTGATAATTATATCTCAAATATTTTATGGTAAGCGGAAAAATGATACACATAATCTGCTTTGACTTTTTAAGACAATATAATATATACCAACATATGGAAAGCATCCAGATTCCAGAAGCTCTAAAGTCATTTAGTAAGAGAAATAAAAAAACAATAATCGAAAATTGGACCGAAATCAAATCAAATTCTGATCTTCACCAGTTAATGTTTTCTTCTTTCATCCTTTGTGAATCTACCTCCATTCCTGTAATCACAATGTATACGCAATGATAATGCATTTCTATGCCTTCTTTCGCTTCGAAGATTTTCCTTTTTTTTCTTTCCCGCGAATATAGACGAGGAAATTGGAATCGTGACCCTTCAGCTGCCGCCTCTTCGAATTGCTATTTTTTCCACAAACAAACGTAGTATTATTCATCGAGATGAAGATGTCGTCGACTTTTGTGAGCGAGATTGATCAAACCGGGAAATGGGGGCTTCTCCGGCGAAATTCATGTTCGGTTTTCTTGTTTGTTTCAATCGTGCTATGGATCATGTTCATGTAAGTTCATCCCTTTACTAAATATAATGGAGTTAATTTATATATTTTAAATATGTGCGATGTCTTCTGATTATGTTGACCGTAGATGGTCGGCATTCACGTGCCTGAGCTCGATAAGATCAATGTGTTCATTTTCCTCCATTACTTATCAAAACCGAGAACCAAATGGGCATTGTCTTAGTTTTTAATATTTTTGTTTTGTGGGTGTTTTTCTTCGGTTGGTTACACGTCTTCGTTTTAAGGTGTTGAACCTTTTTTTGGTATCGTACAGTGTCAACTCATCAGAGTGTATTTTGGCTTATTGATGGTTTGACTTTGACGTTTACTACTCTTTGAGTGTGATGGAATCCTATCTGCATGTATGGTGCATGATTGATGACGAATGATAAGGGTGCTTTGCATTTTCTACTTTAAACCACTTTGATTACGAGTGCGCCACATTATGTCTAACGCTGGTAATTACGAGTTTACGAATTTCTGGTTTATTTGCTTGTTAATCAAGATCCTCGTTGATTTACTGTTTATAGAGATCCTTGTGGATTGCTTTGCAGATCCTTTCTCGTTACTTGCTCATTAATATGCATCTATAGTTTGTGTTGTGCATTCTCATTTTGGGTTCCAGGAATATTGAGGTCATTTGACATATGGTGATGCTTCCTCTATTAGGTTTGCTTCCAGACTGGTGGCTTGGATCCTCAGTCGAGTAATGAGAGCATCAGTTGCGTTCCGAATTGGCGGATGTGGATGCTTGAGAGACATTGTTCTGAAGTTCAATAAAGTAGATTGTTGGCTTTATATAAATTTGATTGTACCTTATGTGTGTTCTGAGAAGTCATTTCATTGAACTTCGGTGAACAGAAAACAGATACTTTTTTGTTGGTGGCTCTTATATTTCAGGGTGCTATTGAGTCCGTATCTGTCGGTGAAATCAGATTGAGTTTGCGGCAGTCCTTACTGAAGCTTGGATTTGGATTTATTTCCGGTGATCCAAAATTGCAAGTGGTAATATGTGACGTAGAAGTTGTTGTAAGGTCTTCCGGGAATAGCTCTCGCAAACCAGATCGAGAAAGTCCCACAGCTCAGGTAGAGGAAAGTTCATGGTTGTGGCAAATGTCGTGAGATTTCTGTCGGTTCAGGTGACTGGCTTTGTTCTAAAGGTAAGAAATGTAAAGCTTACACTTCTATGTGTTTGGTCATCGCTTTAGTTTGATGTTAATTTTCATCTGCATCATATCTTTTTCACATATAAATTGTCAAGCTGGTTGGAAACACTCAGATTGCATTAGATGCCTTATACTTGTGCCCAGGTTAGTTAGATTAAGCGGCTTTAACGAGATAAATTGTGCACATGACTTAAACAACCAGAAGCCAAACAAAATATTTGGTTTATTACATGGCGAGGCTTGGTTGTAGGAACGGAGCGGATATGTCAGGAAGATAAAAGCATTGTATCTTTTGTCTTCGTAGATCTTGATTGAATGTGTCCATCCAAACAATGTTCATTGATAGCAAATTCAACTAGGTTTGACTGGTTCCATTCTGTAGACAATCAAGTGTTGATAATTTTTTATTCTTTACCGATAAAGGCATGATTTTTTGGGTTGTGAATCTACTGCAAATAATATGGCATCCTATACATGTTAATATGATTCATGGTTGTTGTTCTGTTTATTACTGTTCTGCGCTTCTTGGCTTAACAATAGACGGTGGTGGTTTGATCAAGGAGTAACTTATAGTCTATCTTGCAATGATGCAGACACCGAAAGCTACAGTGGATCTTAACGACATTAGCGTGGAAATATCTAAAGATGGTGGATCTGAGCCTAACTTGTTTGTGAAACTGCAACTTCTTCAAATTAATGTTTATCTAGTTAAATCCCTTGCAAGAGTTGATCAGATGGTAACTTCTGGGGCATCTGCCCCTGTTCTACAGTCAGATGTGATATGTGCTCCTTTCAGCTGTGAAGAATTGGCTTTCTTATGTGAATTATACCACAACAGGTAGGTGTCTGCCTTAATTACTTTTCGTTATGATCTTGTAGATAGTAATGAGCTCGAGCTCAGGTCTGTTTGTTATGTTAGCCAGCAACCTTTTCTAGCTGACATGGTTGATAAGAAACTGCTCATCGTTTCTAAAGGACCTCGGATCTGGGAATACAGTGATCTGCATGAACAGTATGTTCTAGCTCTTGCATTGACAAGCATATTTGATAGTTTATTTTATTGAAGAATTTTGAGATTAGGTAATACCAAAATTACAGCTCACCTGATATATTCACGGCATGCCTATTGAATTTTGATTGAAGAAGATATTCTATCACATAATCGTCCTATATATCATAAATAACAAATGTACTTGTTCAGGATAGTCTACGTAGTCAAAATATAGCTGGATAGGTGGATAGGAGCCGAGAAAAACTGCCTCTACGTATCATATTTAACTCTGTGGTGTCGTGGGATGGTTATTGCTGTCCGCAGCTCTCTGAAGCATGGTGAAAAAATATCCATAAGTGGGAAACCGATGAATTCACTGCATAGAGCTACAATTGGATGAAAATTTAATCATAGAAGCAGGAAAATGTTTCTCTTCTTTTGAATCTTAGTTCGATATGCATATTAATATGGTGCAGGGAAACGGGTGTTGTCATAAGGGAGTTGGATGTTACTACTGGAGAAGTGCATGTAAACATCGATGAAAATCTTCTGTTGAAGGAAAGACGATTAGCTGACGGATCTCAGCGTAACTCAGAGGTACCATCAGCAAACAAGGATCCAGTAGCTGCAAAGAAAAAGCAGGAATCAAGCATTGCTCGCTCTATCAAAAAACAGTTCCAAATTCCCTGAAAAGTTGGTTTGCATTGCGTTTCTCTGAAAGGCCTTTGCTACTTATTGTTCAGTGCAGTATACCCTAAAGCTCGATGCATAGCCTCATCTAGTTATTTTGTTTTCTGGTTGTGTTTTTGAAGTAAGGCCTTCTGATTGCCGTTTTTTATATATCTTGGTTCATTTTTTTTGAAGATTCTCTATTGATTATTTTTGTGATACGTACTATACTAGGTCACAGTCACTTTGCCTACGCTTAATGCAGTGGTAGTGCACAAGAGTTATGGTCTTCTGGTTGAGAATACTATTATGGGAATCCAAATGAGATACAAGAAATCTCAATTTGAAGATGCAGGAGATGGTATAAAGCTTGATTTTCAAATGGAATTTAGTGAGATTTATGTGAGCACATGCAAATTTAAGCTTGAATTTTCACTTGAAGTATCATTGATTACCTTTTTCTGATTTGATTCAAAATCTTGTAGCTGCTCAAAGAAGTTGGCATCTCCGTCGTGGAAATTCTAAAACTTAATGTCGTTTCATCATTTTACGTACCGCAACAGGTAAGTAATTACCTATGGTTGAGATAGCTGGTTCATTACTATCTTGATTACCTAGAGGCGCGGCAGAAATGTCCGGAGCTATGTGGGATAAGGATTGATTTGATTATCAGTTTTTAGAAAAATGTGGTAAAACTTATGACGTCGATTTTTTTAAAATTTTCGTGCCTTCAATATTCTCAGTTTATCTCAATTTTATTGTATAAGGACATGTCAAATATGCTTTTTTTTTTTACTTCTCCAACTGTTTTCAGACTATCACTTCTTTTAAGTGGCATATTTTTAGATTCTTCCGACATATTAATTGTGTTGATTGCTTTTTGTTGCAGCCCAACGCACCTGTAAGATCTGAATCGATATCAAGCTTGGAGGCACGCAGTGCAACTTAGTTTTTGATAGATTAGAGCGGTGGATGCACTTTGTACACCCAGTAAAGAAGAAAAAGAAACAGCCGAAAGTTGTCTCAATGAGAAATCGCAACCATCTGAACAGAAATCAATTATGTGGGCATGCACTGTCTCAGCACCTGAATTGACAATTGTGCTTTACAGCTTGAGTGGTTCTCCAATATACCATGTACGCTCCCATCAAAGTTAAACTGTGGATATGCACTTTTTTTTTTTATTGTTAATCTTCATGTATCACCTGTAAATTTACCATTTTATAATCATATCCCTATGTTCCTTCACATCTTTCATTTTAATTTGGTGAACCTTGAATTTAGGGATGATAACGTTTTAGTCCCCAATATTTGGTATGAGCGTTTCTGGTCGTCTATATTCCGAGATTCCACTTTAGTTTCCTAAGTTACTGATTTTGGATGTTTTGGTCCCTTGGTTTATTTAATCGTTAGTTTGGACCGAATTTAACACATGAGACATATTATCTCCTTTTAGTCGAATTTAAAACTGTGGTTTCTGTTGGCAAGTCGAAACAGAAGATGAGTTATAAGGGTTTAAGTCGGCTAAAAGGAGATCATTTGCTCTCACATGTTAAATTCCATCTAAACCACGATTAATAATCCGATGGATAAAAATGGCCCAAAATCGGTAATATAACATACTAAAGTGACATCTTGGGATATGAAGGACTAAACGCCCATACGCCAAACATTGAGGGCTAAAAATGTCGTTAGCCCAATTTCTTTGCAAGCTCCAGCTCTTGTACTGTTTAATACTGCTAAATGCGATTTCATGTATATATGTCGATTACTTTGCTAGGTTATTATTCTAGTGCCCATCGACTTTTGACGGAACGTAGGAGTTTCTCTATTTTTCCATAGGTGAAAATGATAACTTTTTGTGAAGTTTCTTCGAGAATAATGTGATGTCTTTGGTTTATGCCTATGGAATGGATTCTGGATGATCTTAAGCCTTTTCTAGTTTTGCTATTTCTTGCTTAATATTGCTTCAGTTTTCATCATGTTTGTTTCTTATATTCCACCCCTTATGCATATCGTTTTGATACTGTTGGCAACTGTGCCCTGATCTCTGTTTAAACTGCAGATTTGCTCTCAATCATCGCATGTATTTGCTAACAACATATCTAGCTCAAGTACAACTCTTCATATGGAATTTGGCGAATTGAACTTTCACCCATCTGATGAATATCAAGAATGCTGGAAAGAAAGCTTGTTTCACCTAGAAACGAATACTGGTTCATTAATGCACATCGCCAAAGTGAGTGTGGACATGGGCTACAGAGATACAGATTCTGTTGAAGATGGAATGAAGCACAATACCGTTCTTGGCGTTGATGTGACTGGTATGGTGTCTACTTGACAGTCAGGCATCTTGAATCACTCATTTTAACTGCTTTATCATTCAAAGTCTTCCTAACGAAACTATCTGCTTCATCTAAGAAGCTCTCTGTAAGAAAAGAATCCAAACCATCGAGACATCTGGTAAAGGGATTAACTAGTGAAGCTCAGCCTTCAGCAATGCTCGTTTAATATTTGTGGAGAGTTGGGATTGGATAACATAGTTTATCCTGATCCAAAAAAGTAAATTATGGATCTCAAGGTGGTAAACTAGTAATTAGTAAATTAGTAGATGGGACTCTTCGCACGGCACATATCATGTCTACAGCTCCTGAGGAAATAAAAAAGTATAATACTCTGTAACTCTTGATATTTCCCACCTCAACCTTTGCATGAACAAGAGAAAAAATCTGTACAGTTGGAGCTTGAAAGAGCAAGATCTGTCTATCAGGAATTCTTGGCTGACGATAAACCTGGGGCGAAGTGTCCTTACTCGACATGAAGAATGCAAATTTGTCAAGAGATCAGGCGGTCTTAAGAAATTGATGTTTGCTCTCTCTTTAGTGCCACAGATATAACTATGAGTTGGGAACCTGATGTACACATAGCACTATTTGAACTTGGTTTACACTTCAAATCACTGGTTCAGTCTCAGAAGATTGAGAAAAGGGAGAATGTTTCAGTACCAGATAATGATATGAAGAAAGAGAACTCGGTTGAATCAGTGCGCTTCAGTAAGCAACTAAAAAAAACAGAATCCATTTTTGCTGTTGATATAGAGATGCTTAGTATATCCGCTGAGATTGGGGATGGAGTTGAAACCTTAGTCCAGGTTGAGTCCATCTTTTCTGAAAATGCTCGTATAGGAGTTCTGCTTGAGGGCCTCATCCTCCGTTTAAACGAAGCTAAGTTTTTAAAAGCAGCAGGATGCAAATATCTCGGGTTCCCAATATTTCTGGAAAAGATTCAAAATCTGAGAAAGTTACTACTTGGGACTGGGTAATTCAAGCCCTTGATGTGCATATATGTATACCCTTTAGGTTGCAGTTGCGAGCAATAGATGATTCAGTGGAGGAAATGCTGAGAGTTTTAAAGATTATTACATCTGCTAAAGCAAGTAATATATTTCCTAATAAGGAGCATTCCAGAACAAAAAGGGTTAGTTTTCATCAAGAACTGATGCATTAAGTTCAGCATACGGAATCTAACAGCTGATATTGAGGAAGAACCTATTCAGGGTTGGCTTGATGAGCACTACCGTCTTTGAAGAATGAAGCCCGTGAATCAGCCTGTGAGGTTAGATTTTCTTGATAAATTTATTTCAGCAAGTGGTCAATCTGAAGGTGTTGGTGAATCAAATGATTCTATTGAAGGAAAGTTACAGTTGAATGGAGAAGAAATCGATTACAAAGATGCTTCGGCTGTTCAGAGGTTGCGTGACAAGTATATAGACAGTCCATTTCGATCTTATTACAAGGCATGCCAGAAATCTTGTTCCATCTGATGGATCAGGGGCCTGTAAAGATGGCTTCCAGGCTGGTTTTCAGGCCTAAGCGCTTCCAGAATTTTCTCTCTTTTCTCTTTCTGCGAAAGACTTAGATATTACCTCCAAAGATCGAGGGTGTGATGCTGGGATGATAGAATTTTGCAAAGCTTGACCCAGTATCTCGTGCTCATAACATTCCATTTTCGAGGTTGTATGGAGGAAATATAATTTTGCATGCAGGTTCAATCGCCGTCAGATTAGAGACTATACGTATCCGATGTTTGTTGCAACTTCAGGTCGATGCGAAGGACGTCTTGTGCTTGCTCAACAGGTTCCTGATGATAGTGCAGAAGAGTTAACAGAGTTGCAAGAGAGTGATGAGCTGTGGATGTCTGAGATGGCTTCTTCTCATGGAAATCAAGACAGCCTTGGTTCAACTGCTGCATCCCTGGTAATATAATCATCGCAGTCTGCTTAAAGATTTGTATGATATTTATGTCGTAGAAACAATCCCAGACTGTAAAAAGTATACGAAAAAATATTGAATATATGTAATAATGTCTTTGAATCGTCTGAGTAATACAGCTGTGGTTTACACGACGAATCAATTAAAATCACACAAGAAATTTCCCTCAGAACGCTAACTAGCATCACCCATAGGAGCAATTAAGAAGAAAGAAACGGTAATCACGAACCGTTGGTTTTCTGGTATGTTGAGACGGCTGCCTTGTCACGGCGGACAATATATCGGTGTATCCCAAATCCCGACTAAGATATCGTCGTCCTCCGTGACCCAAACATGTGTAGCCCTGTGAGATAACATCTGTGCCATTACAGCAGCTAATGAGCTTGTAACTCGGCAAGTCAAAGGGGTGCTTCTCCTGCGATACAAACTCCTACTGAACGAACTCGAAGAATTAGTGAGGAACCCGATACTTCCTACTGCTGAATATCTTCGGCCTGTTCGAACTTGCATTACCGTTGTTGTTGGCTGAATTAGTACTCTCTCCAACTATGTCGTCAATGGTGGTATCATCAGGGGTTGGTCTTGCACTTGCTGAATCTCATACTATCTTCACGCCCATAACGAACTGCCCAGCTGTTAAATTGGCCAACGCCCAGGCGGCGGATGAGTAATCGCATTTCCATAATTTCGTCGAAGATATCTCGCCGATGATCTTATGCTGTCCGTTTGGAGCCGTATCTACGACTGCAACTGCGCAGGGATCTAGGGAAGTTTCTTGGCGACTTCAATGGCCGGCGAGGATGCTTCTATGTAAGAATAGTTGGGGTTGATGGCTCCGAGGGAGGATATCGAAGAAAGGGGTAGTGGAGCTAGAGCACCAAACAACCTATGAGGAAACGAAGGACGTCTTCTCTAGAAAGACAGCAGAACTTATCCTGGATTGAAGATGTGGGAATCGCAGAAGACGATGATGGACGGTTGGGACTCGATGGATTGCTGCCTGCGTTGTTCGAGGGGTCTGCTGTGTTCTTTAGCCACTTGCCGTTGTAGAGTATAGAGAAACGCTTGCTCATTCCTCTCCATACTAAACTCTTAGGCACGAGGAGTCGCTTGGCACCTTGTTTCATCATCTCTAGAGCATCTATCAACCTGAGAAGGTCGAAAGTCCATGGATTGTAATAGATCATCCAAATACCAAAACCGACATCTCTTCTCTCAAACAACACAAGCTTAATGTCCCGTAAGCAACTAGTTTCGAAGGCAAATAAGAATTTCACAACCAGTTCTTCAATAGCGAATCGAGAGCATAGCGATGATTCTAATACAGTTTTTATCATGTATGTAAAGGAAATAATCACTACTACCTTGTGCCGGGATCGACGACCTTAAGAGCGGAGCTGTTTTGACGCACAATCTTCGAAACAGGCGTGGCGAGTGCTTCACCATCATCGTTCTGAGTCGTGGCGAGGAACACAACTATATCCAAAGCATTGACAATTCCGACGAACCTCTGCTGCCTGCTTTGGGCATTCTCAATCACATTCGCAACGATTGGCCTCCTTTCTGAGGTCTCCTTTTCCAAATCGGAATCCCCGCTTCCGATGACTCGGCTATCGCTTTAATCGCCGATTCGACCGTCTCGGTGTCGAGAAACTCGGAAACTTCGGGTTTCCGACGGTGAGATCTCCGACGACGTGGTACACGAACACGGATGGCATTGTTCTTCGCTAAATCGAATGGAAATTGTTGAAGAATTCGAGTAGATCGAGATAAAAAAAAAAAAAGTATTCAATTCAATATTGGCGTGTGGTAACATGACTGGCTGCTGCGCTGTCGTCTTTCCTTTCCAAGACTTGGTTGGGTGATATTTTTGGGAAATTATCATTTATTTATTATTTTAAACATTGATGAGATTTATCGTCTATATTATTGTTAATGGTAATAACTTTAGAAAATACAACGTGGTTTATATCCAAATTCCAATCCATTCCATGCATGGACCATAGGCGTCGTGTCTACATATTACAGCGTAGTACGTTCAAAGACTTGTCAGCTAAGAATACAAAAGAGGACAGAGACAAATTACTGTAAAGAAAGTAAAGAAAAATAAGGTTAAAAAAGAGAGTTGAACGAAGGCCAGAAAAGAAGTGAAGTGTTTGTGACTTTATTATTCACCACCAGCTTTAGCATAGCACACGGTTCCCCATGTAAAGTGTTTATTAATTGATTTGAGAGACATATATCCCTTTGAACTTAGCGTTGCAATGCAAATTACCTTTGCCTTCACCTCTTTTTCCCTCTCTCTCTCTCTCTCTCCCTCTCTCAAGGAACAGAAAGAATGTTTGTCCCTCCATCGTCTTCATCAGAGTATATTATACATTGCTTCTCATCTCTAGCGCTGTTTCTCTCTTCGTTTTGAGCTAAAGACTATGCCCAAGTAACTTCATCATCAGCGCCTTGTTTTTCAGACACCCCATGAAACTGGAACGAAGAAAAGGTGTGATATTATTACTATCAGTAGTTCGCTCTATCTTACTGCTCTCAGTATCTTGCGGTTCTTCAAGCCCTTGTGAGGAGGTGGGCGGCGTTAATCTTACTGCAGAGACAAAGCCACGCTTTTAGAGTTCAAGTCTCAAACTCGAGACCCTCTTCGGAGTTTGTCGGCTTGGGATGCCACGCTGGCAAACGCCGCCGGTTCGGTGTCTGTGTCGAACCGGACCGGCCGGGTCACGGCCTCAACCTCACCGTCCTCGGCCTGGCCGGCCGCTCCACGCCTCCATATGTAACCTCTCTTCCCTCGAAGTCCTCATCTTAGGTCATAATGCTTTCAGGGAAATATCCCTTCTTGCCTGAGTCTTCTCCGAAGCCTTGCATCTCTTGACCTCAGTCACAACATGTTCGGCGGTACTGTTCCTTCATCGTTTCGGACGATGAACCACTTGTCTGAGCTCGACCTCAGCCATACATGCTCGCCGGCGAAATCCCAGATTGGATTGGAAACTTCTCCGACGAGCTCGAGAAACTCGACTTGGGTTCGAATTCTTTCGGCGGGGAGATTCCCGCGAGCTTATACTATGCCGTATCGTTGAAGCACTTGGACTTATCGCACAATCGATTGTCGGGAAATATCAGGGATTTTCAGCAGCATTCTCTTGCATATCTGAACATGGAATCCATGTGTTCTCAGGGACTTTGCCTTGCTTCTCCATGTCGACTCAGTCTCTCTCGGCGATAATTTGGCGAACAACTCAATCATCGGTGGGATCCCAGCCTGCATTTCAGATGCTCGCAGCTTGACTCATCTCAACTTGTCTTTCAACGAATTGCAATATGGGATCTCACCAAGATTGTTTTTTTTCGGAGAAATTAATCCTCCTCGACCTTAGTTTCAACAAGTTCTCGGGACCTTCCTTCGAACATCGTCATGACGCCGACGAAAAATCCAGCTTTTTGATCCTCGCCTGTCAAATAACCTCTTTTATGGAGAAATCCCAGACAAAATCACGGAACTAAAAAGCTTGCAGGCTCTGTTTCTGTCCCACAATCTTCTTACAGGCGAAATCCCCAGACAGGATTGGAAACCTGACATACTTCAGCGATCGACCTTTCTTACAACATGCTGACTGGCTCGATTCCCTTGAACGTCGTGGATGTTTTTCAGCTACAAGCGCTGATTCTCAGCCACAAAACCTCTCCGGCGAGATTCAGCCCGAGTTAGACGCTTTGGACTGCCTGAAATCTTGGCTCTGAGCAACAATCGATCTCCGGCGAGATTCCTCTTACCTTGGCTGGATGCAAGTCGCTCGAAGTCGTGGATTTGAGCTGTAATAACCTCTCTGGCTCCATAAACGACGCTGTATCCAAATGGGCCAACCTCAAGTTTCTGTCCCTCGCGCGTAACAGCTTCGACGGGAATTTGCCTAGTTGGCTGTTCACATTTCAATCCATGCGGTCAATAAATCTTTCTGGGAACAAGTTAAACGGTTACATACCAGATGGTAATTTCAACGACAGTTGGAGCTTTAACACGACGAAGATGGAAGCACGTCTTATTCTTACCTCAGTTCATTCACCAACTTGGACATGAGAGTGTCGATTGCCATAGCTGATAAGAACGGAGCCATCTTCGAGTATGACCTCTCTACCCTCGTTGAATCGATGTATCAGATAATTCGCTGCAAGGAGGAATCCCAGAAGGGCTCTTTCGACTAAAAGGGCTCGAGTATCTAAACCTTTCTTACAACTTTCTTGACGGTGATATTCGAGGGATATGGAGAAGATGTTGAGTTTGAAAGTCATGGACTTGTCTCACAATACACTGTCTGGTGCTATCCCGGGAAATGTATCGAGCCTTGGAAACTTAACGAGGCTGAATCTGTCCTACAATTGTTTCTATGGGATTGTTATCCCGACGAGGCAGGGATATTCGAAGTTTCCCGGAGCTTTTGCGGGAAACGACGGGTTGTGTTTGGAGTCCGAGAACGGCGTCTGTAAAAAGCGTGGCGGGGAAAGTTTCGTTGACGAAGACGATCGAGGACCATTCTCCGTTTGGATTGTGTGTGTTAGTGCGCTCGTTAGCTTCTACCTCAGTATGTTCGGCCTCTGTTGTACTGCTCGGACGAGGAACTACATCCTGCAATCGAAAATCTGAATCGATGATGTAATATTTTTTAATTTAGAATTTTAATATCATGTCTAAGAAAATATTAACAGTGCAAAAATGCCAGCATTTTCACGGTCACAATGTCATGCAAAAGAATCAGAATTAAATAATTTACGCACGATGCAAGAATCTGATTCACTGATTCATCAGGCGAAGAATTATCTTCTCCATTTGGGATGCTTTCTTTCAATCTTGTAATTTTGTAATATGGTTTGTTGTTCATCGTGGATGGATAATAATAAAGGCAGAATATCGGTTTTATAACAAGAAAACCATGAATCAAAATCCAAGAAAGAAGAGAGCACACAATCGATCGAAGTTTCCCACAGAGAAAACCAAAAGGAGAGACAATCCGCAAGCCAAGTATGATATAAAAGCACTATTTATTCGAGGCCTATCACGGATTTGAGAAAGGCCAGTTATTTCGAAAGTCTGAGAATCGGTGGGCGGCTCAACGCCGGTGAACAAATACAACTCTTTGAGCTCATCGCAGATTGAAGCATTTCGCGGGGTTTTCAAGCCTAATATCACCCTTACCGCATCGACCTCGCTCCACATCTCATCCTGCAATGATCAAAACAGAATCGAAAGACAACAAATAGGCATCACACATCATGTAAGAAAGTCATCATACGTCCATTCAACGGGTAAATAGGATGGGATAGGATACCTACGCGATCTTCGGACATGGCTTTTCCCTTCTGCTGCTCTGCTCCACGTTCTCGATTTTCCAGGGAGTCTTCTTTTCGGGCAAATCGACCTCTTTCCGTTGATTTTCTGGAGTTCTCATCACTTCTTGAGACGACGAGTCTGCGACCTCGTTCTTAACCGCAGCTTCCTTTTCAGACAATCCCGATTTCTTCGAGGTTTTTCTTTCTTCTTCGAACTGTTACTCTTCGCCTTGGAAACACTCTTCTGCTGCTGCTGCTGCTCTTTCTCAGCTCCTCTGCAACAATGCCCTTATCCTTATCCTCTTCTCCGTTCCCTACAGAGACTTCCTTGGCTTCATCTCCACCCTTAACATCATCAATTCCATCAGTGCGTCCAACTCCAGCGTTCTTACCAGTACCGAGAAACTCCTCTTCTTCCCTTTGCGGGATTTCATCTGCACCAACTCGTGGTTTTTCGGTAAGCTCGCCGTCGTCGATTGGATCTCATAGGCACCATTCCTTTCATCCTCGTCTAAGCCAACGTAATCGTCGTAATCCATGCCTCCTATAGGCGGTGAACGAGGCAGCAGTTTGCTCATTAGGCTCTCCGTGCAAGCATAGCTCGCGAACATCAGCCCAAAGGGCAACGAAGACGCAATACCAAGCGCAGAAACGACGGCCAGCGGGGGAAGCATTACGGGGACACAAGTCATTACGAAGCCAGCTATCACAGCCTTCTTCCCTAAGCTGAGCCCTGTATTAACTACCCACTCCAATTTACTGCTACTAACACCACTCTTCTCTGTAATTTCCACGTCTTCGTCTAGAGAAGAGGGAGGATAGTCCACGATTTCCCAATCACCACTTGGATACTCCATCCTATTTATGCTTCTAATAACCAGAAAAAGAATAAAATAAAAGTAGAGCTAAAATTACAGTTCGAGCATAGCAAGATTCTCAAACACGGCATACAACTACATGCTGTGTACCTGATAGCGATCGAGCTACTTGAGTCAGGCAAGATTGGCGGCCATGGCAGTGAAATTGAGAGTGATGGTGAGGAAATTGGTTCCAAATTTGGGAGTAAAAACTAAGCTTGTCCTGCTCCATCATACAATTACATACGTCAATCTCGGTAATCGAGCCATGGGACACGCGTTGGAAAGAGGAAAGAGATAAGCTTGCATGAAGAGCCAGGCGTCTCTCACTCCCTGTGCAACCATCATCGTCCTCGATTTACGCAATCGAATCTGAAATGTGGTGAACATATACATATAATATATATTGAGTCGATTATCTCAGCGTCTGAAATTAGGCTTGTCAATGGTTATTTCCCTAAAGTCCCACGTTTTTCAGGAAATTTCCGCTTCGTCCCCACCACACCAACTACCAAGCAAACAGGGACAATTATACAATATAATTTCAGGTGAAATGTGTTACAAAGGCTGCAATCTGATGATGTATTAGTAACAGAGTACATTCCAAGCACACGCATATGTTAAATGAGATAGAAGCTAAACCCAACCCACAAATCATTCAATCGACAAAAAGAGGATTGCAAAAAGCTGCGCCATGTGTTGTTGTTCATCTCTTTCTAATACTTTTGGTCTTGGAGGTAATCTTCGATAATTTGCTCGTTTCATCAGGTGGGTTCCATATAATATCATCCAAATTGTTGCAGAAGTTCTTGTAGAACTAGCAAAGGTAGACAGAAAAATAAAAAAGAACTAGTTTTTGAACTAATTATATACTCCCAACCATGTGATTTTGAATGAAAGCGAAGAATTAGATTTTTTACCTTTTGATATTCCTCAGAATCGCCAGCTGCTTTCTGAATGTCGACCATGATGACGTGGGTGCAACTTGAAATATCTGATATGCCCACATACAACAATTTCAAATGTCAAGAATCAAGTACTATTTGCAAGAGAAGCTTCAAGAAAGAGTTTGAAGGAGAAATGGGGTTTACCTCCATAATAGCAGAGAAATGAGAGGTTCTATTTGCAGAAAGACCTTCAACTCTCATCTACAAACGAAGAAGGGTACTTATATTATCCAAGCTGCAAACTTTATCGCATATTTGACAAATCTAATGATAAAATTTCCCCAAGTGCGATCATCTTGTCAAGAAACATATGCAAATTTCACACATACATACCTTGTAATTACGAATGTGCGTCTTAAAACCCATTGACTGAGCAACAACCTCCATACACGACAAAACAACCTTCGCAGGTCTTTGTGAAACAAAACGTGTCTGATGTTTCAGGGTGCCCTGTTTTTCGGCAAGAAAAGAGTATATAAGATAAAGTTAAATCAATGGGAAAAGAAAGATCATGAACCTCGTATTACCTGCCTGCGATCAAACAATGCTGAAAGGTTTAACCCTTGAGACAGAATAATCATATCAAATGCATTAAGAACCAGTGGCCCAATATCTTCATTGTTGAATTGATCACTGGGAGTTTCTTCCTGCAACCACACAATGCACAGCACCTCTTATGAAGGATGGAGAAAATGTTGATAAAACAATATGTTTTCTGAAAAGTTGTCAAACTAAGTTATTATGATTGTACAGATGTATTAACGAGCACTGTCCTGCATTGTTCCTTCCGAATATGTTTGTGTGCGTATACCATAACATAGCCCAACTGACCTCTGTGTCGAAAGCAGCATTAACATCGTCCAAGTCGATGTCTTCGTTGTCAGGAAGCTTGACAGGATTGTAATTCTTCTTAAACCATTCATCGTTTCTGATCTCTTCAATTCGAATGCGCTGCACGAAATTATCCACAGGTAGTTTGATTTAATCACATCAATGCATAACATGAATTGAAAATTCAAGCAAATTATGCACTGCTAACAAAACAGATACTCACTGTTTCAGGATTGGGGTCTAAAATCCGATGTATCAAAGATTTTGCTCCAACAGGGAACCACGACGGACACGAAAAGTCTGCGTTGTCAATCTGCAGCAGATGTTTAAAGAGTTACAAGAAGAGTGATAAAGTTTCCAATACTGCTTCACATATAAATCTTGACATTGCAAGCCATTGGTAATTTTTAATCCACTCATGTAAATTAAACAAAAATTATGACCATATATGTAGGTAGGTGTACATGCAATACCTTTCCGTACAACGTAGTTAAATCGATCTCATCAAACGGCAGATAACCAGCCATCAGAACATAAAGGATGACACCACATGACCAAATATCCGCCAAAGCACCATTGTAGCCTTTGTGACTAAGAACCTTAATTCCAAAGAAATTAAAAACATTCATTACCTTACGTTAATTTCAGGGAAAATAACTCTACAAATTACCTCAGGTGCAACATAGTTAGGGTACCACATGTTGTTCGAAGAACATTGACACCCTGCAAAAAAGACATTGTCATCAGAGTCATTTCATGTTGTAACTGAAAACTTAAGAGGATGTCAACCATAAACATACCTCTGGAGGAAATGCACTAAGCCCAAAATCTGATATTTTAAGATTCCCGAGAGAATCAAGCAATAGATTCTCGGGCTGCATCGATGGTTAACACAGAATGTTTGTAACGGATATGGATAAAACAATGTATCGAAATATCCAATTTTTCCCGTGTTAACAGTAAACGAAAACCTTCAAGTCTCGGTGGTATACTCCTTTACTGTGGCAATAATCCACACCATCAATGAGCTGCTGGAAATATCTCCGTGATTCAGATTCACTCAGTCGACCATGGTGAACCTAATTTCCACAACAGAATTCATACCTAAGGAAAAGCACTATACAAAAATTGAACTGAATGGGGCGTATCAGATAAACAGAGGACTCACTATTTGTCGAACAATTCACCACCAGTAATAAATTCCAATATGATGTAATCTTCGTGCGGCTTGCAATGACCTAAATGGATTGTTTTGCTCGAATTATTAATTGCCAAAACATAACAAATCATGTTTCTTGCCTTTCTTTGGCAGAATCGTGGCGCAGCTTATACATGATATCAAAGAATTAGTTTAACAGTACCTCGTGCAAACGAACAACATGTGGATGTCGGACACGTTTCATTATAGATATCTCTCTTTTTATCTGAAAAGAAGAAACGAAACTACTTGAAGAACAAAGCAAACATATTTCTGAAGCTCAATTCAAATAAATAGACATCCATGAGAATCTTGGGAAGCCTTTACTCTCCAGCACTTCACGAACAAACAGATTTTTTTAGAAAAAAAAAAAAAAAAGATAAAAAATCAGCGATGAACGCGATGGTGCTTCGGACGAAGATAAAATCAAGAACAAGAATAATCGCGCAAAAACTGCTCAACCATCTTGTGCTTGATTATAGTGAACGATCGAGAACTTTCATAGCGACACTTTCACCAGTTTCGGTGTTCTGCGCGAACTTCACCTTCGCAAATGTGCCTTCACCGATTGTTCGACCCACCTCGTACTTACCCACCTTACGAATCACCATCTTTACGACGATCTCTGACTTTCTATCACTCGGTCTAGCTATCCATTCACTGAGAGCTACCAAAGCTAAACTTGTTCAGCTAGGAAGTGAGCTCCCTAATCATTTAGCCGAATACAAGAGAGGCAGAGGGAGAGAGAAAGAGATCATCAGAAAAGAAAAAGGTAAAAAAAAAAAAAAGCGGAAAGCGAATTAGTGGGGGAAGATGGGAGTAAGTGGGTGGAAAATAATTAAATACTTCAGAATTTAAAAAATAATGTAGGAGTATACATAGTATCCAGTAGTCAAAACTCAAAAGAGATCAAGTTTGTTTATTAGTAGGAAAGGAACACCTTTCTTATTTTTCAAACTTGATTATCAATTCATTAATTATAATTGATGGCTATTTATTCTGTTTAAAATTGATGGCTATTTATACTTGTGAAAAAATATGAATCACCATCGATCATCAAACTTTTATATAGTTGGTTGTAGTATGACGATATAATATGATACTTGTCAACCATCAACATGTTAATTTAATAGCACCACAATAACACTTTTGAATGTTGCTGCGTCTCTATAACAAAACTCAATGATCTGATAAACAGCAAAGATGGTACATTGAATACAAACTTTTACGATTCTTCGTTTTTCATCTTTGTCGAGAACTCGAGTGGGTAAGTCACCGTACAATGCTTCGGGCATTTGTTTGGTGAGTGCCTCGATGAACCTGTGCATCCATTTATCTAGCATTCCTATTTATACGTATAATACCGAAATGTTAGTCAATTCATAATTTCCCAATGCAGCTGAGCAATGAAGATCGACTCTATTGAGACAGAACCTTTGAAACTATGGAGAGAGAGAGAGAGAGAGAGAGGGAAATCAACCTGTTAAAGCAAACGTGCCACCGAGGACTGCACAGAGACGTGTAATGAAGTGGAGAAAACTACGGCGCTCTTCCCTTATTGTGACAGTTATTGGTGATAAGTCGTACAAGAAGTACACAGCTGCCCACACAATTAAAAAAGATCTCTCATCAAGGGTAGTAATTGGGTAGATTAAGAAGAAAACGAGAAAGGAGCTATGCCTAAATTGATGAAGAAACTTACCAGGCCATGCCCTGTCAAACTCATTGATTGGAGAAAAGTACTCTGAGACAGAGAATTGATTTGTAGGTAGAACCTCCTTGGATATATATTTGTATTCAGTGGGGACGATCTAGATCACAGAAACCGGCAACAATGTCAGGTGCAATAATCATTATATCAAGTTGCCTTTCAAACGAGGATTGTAAGAATCAAGAATTAAACACAGAACAGAATCAATCTACAAGAATGCATCGAAGCAGGAAAAAACTTGAACCTTTATATAGTACTTGAATGTCCCACTGGCTCCATGCAAGATGCGGGAAGTTCCATCTAGTGGGTTATGTATCCCAGGATATTTAGGGCCAAAAGACAAATCATGAATTATGTGGCTCACATTGACATGAGAAACACCTTCAAAGATCTGCAGCACAACAAGACATGTGATCCTCCATAAGTCACCATACCCTTGTTAAGATTATCTTGGTTCGGTTTTGAACAAATTCATGCAGAAAGTGACAGCTTACCATTTGGGCAACAAAAATGTTCAGCCCATGAACTGATATATGGAAGTTTCCAGCAACTCTCTGCACATCTAGAACCCCATAGACCTATAAAAATAAAGACACATCATCATCGGCAATCAAAGAAAGCTGAGGTTATGAAGTTTGAGGTCTTGCATCATCCAGATAATCATTCAACATATTGTTTTATTAGGTTCACTTCAGTACTTTCCTATAGAGATCACAAGTTTTGCAACCAGAAAAAAAGAAAAGGAAAGACAAATTAAAAAAACATACCCGGCAACCTTCCTCATTGGCCAGTGCATGCTTCACCTTTTTAATCATTGTCTCAGCTTCTTCATCTAGACTGTGGGGTTTGACTTTGTTGTCTGACTCATGATGATCTTTGTGATCATCTAATTGAATTTCAGTGACGAGTAACAAACAATTAAGGTTCTGGCAAAAGATACACTGAAGAATCGAATAGGACTTGCAGTACAGGTTTCTCTGCAAATATAAATCAACATACACAATACAACATCAAAGAAAAAATAAGCACACATTTTTGACAAACTAACCATGTCCATGAGTTGCATGCTCTTTCTCCACGAGATCAGATATATACTCAGTGCCAATGATAATGCCATGCTTGTTCAACCGAAGCTGCAAGGAAATCAAAAAACATAAGCATAGCTATAAATAAACATGTACGCTAGCAACACGGAAAGCAAGACGCAAATTTGAGGGACCGCTTCAAGCAGATGGCAAAACAGTTTCATTCATCCTCAACTACCAACCAACCTGTTTGCATATAAGACATGTGAACTGACATGCATAGTAAAATTTCTGTAGAACTACACAACCCAAAGGATTCCCTAACCTTCCAAATATTTGTGTCAAGATCAACTTCATGCTTCCCAGACATATCGATAGCATCTACACTTAAAACTGCAAAAAGCACCACAGTTGCAGAAATATATCATTAAATAGATACAACGCCAACAACAATCATAGATGAAACGAAAAGATCTGATGAAGCATGGAAATTAGAATATACTAAAACGGAAACTTCAGAAATGCTACTACCATCACAAGGCAAAGATGGGAACGTCATGTTTATGTGGATCGGAAGCATTTCCCCGCGTTTTGAATCAACTGCCATCTGTCATAGATGAAGATGGTGAGCGATTTTCTACAATCCAGGAACAGTATGAAGCATAGGAATGCAAAACTCGAAAGTCTTAAAGATAAATAACTGACCTCGTGCACAGTATATGTTGAGATATAATACCCAACTCATGAAAAAACAAAGTTGCCATGATGACTAATCCACAACGGAAACTAACAACAAGAAGAAACTAAGTTAGCAGAAGTGCCAATAGATCAGAAAAAACAAAATGGCAAAAGACCCTAGGAACTCTGTATTCCCAGGCCTTGTGAACTGCGAAAATGCGTCGATCACAAACGAAGAACAATCGTACAGACAACGAAACTGATGAATATTCCCGGCTAACAACTGAAATTGCAAAAGAATAATATCCACAGATTGCCAAAAAAAAAAGAAGTCAAAAAACAGGGCAAAGCACCGAGAGCTCCAGATTTGGTTTTCTGCAGCAAATGATCTTCAGCATGAGGAAACGCATCAATGCTTTTCAATGCTTGCCTCAAATTACCCATGTTTCCTGATCTTTCAGCTTAACCCAATCATACACAATCGCCTCTCTGCAGCACCAAACAAACAAGTAAAACTTCAATTCATTCGATCCCTGATACGAGCAAACAATCCTGGAATTCAAATTGAAACCTGACAAACCGAGACAGACGGATAGCTTCAGATGAGATGGGGTATCTCAAGGAATTTCCGCCTGCAATTCGAAGAGAGACGTAAAAGATGTTCGTCTAAGCTCGGTTCGTAACTGCTACCAACATATTGGGCCCAATTGATGAATTTCAGCCCGTTCCAGAATTTCGCATTTTTCTACTTTGGTTCATTACTAACCTCGAAATTTTTGCTTTTTTTTTTTATTCATTGGTTCAATTTTTCTTTGGGGATTCAACACTTAAATACCTACATTAATAAAATTTATACAGTTCAGTCCCTAGTCAGATGAATTTTAAACTAGGTACCTAGTTGAATTTTGTTTTACTGATAGGTACCTAACTGACGGATTTACCCCTGCTGAAACTGCTTATTTACATCTTTTACCTGCTTTTCTTATTTCACGTTCGTTCCTCCATTTTAAAAAAAAAACCGCACAACGTCGCACCAAATCGCGCGATTCCTTGGCAGATCGACCCGGGTGTTTTTGGCTTCAGATTCTACGTCGTCACTCCAGTCGTTCGTCGAAGTATTAGCTTCTGAAATCGATTGGTAAGTCTTTCACAGTGTTACCGTAAAGTGCGACGATTTCGTCAAATTAGGGTTTTTTTGTGCTCGTTTTTGGAATGCGCGTGATTTTTTGGTCGATTACGCTTTTTTTGTGCGTGCATTTCGTCGTGGATGCTTCATTTGGGATTTTTTTGTAATGGGTCGATTTTTCTTTTTTCGAATGGGGTCATTTTATTGTGGTACTATATTGTAACTGCATTTGGTACCATCTGTTTCGGCATTTTAGTACCCCTTGTGTGAATAAAATGGTACTACTTGGCAAAAGTGTTCGAATGGGGTCAATTTTTTTGGTACTACATTATCACTACATTAGGTCCTCTCTGTTTAGGAAATTTGGTACCCCTTATGCGCGTAAAATGGTAATGCTTGTTGACATTGGTTTTATCGACTGGGGTCAATTTGTTTTGGTACTACATTATCCATGATTTTGGTACCCTCTGTTAGGGTAAATTGGTACCCCTTGTGTGAACAAAATAGTACTGCTTGTTAACAGTGGGTTTTTCGAAAATGGGGTTAATTTTTTTTTGGTACGACATTGTCACTGAATTTGGTACCCTACGTTTTGCAAATTGGTACCCCTTTTGTGAATAAAATGGTACTACTTGTTAGTGGTTACCTTGAAATGGGGTCAATCTGTTTTGGTACTACATTATGACTGAATTTGGTACCCTCTGTGTTGGAAAACTGGTACTCCTTCTGTGAATAAAATGGTACTGCTTGTTAGCAGTGGGTTTTCTGAAAATGGTGTCAATTTTTTTGGTACTGCATTATTGATGCATTTGGTACCCTCTGTTTGGCCAAATTGGTACCCCTTGTGTGAATAAAATGGTACTGCTTGTTAACAGTTTTGCTTTTTTTGCAGAAATGCCTCCGCGGAAGGGATTTGAGCTGTCTTCCAGGTGCCATCCTACGCTCTTTCGATCTACCATTAGCAATTTGAAGGGTAGGATGACCCCTGATCAAAAGGAAGCTATACGAAGGTCTTCGTTTCATTTTTTTTAGATATGCCTAAGATGTCGCATTCGTTTGCTCGAATCATGGCATTGATAAAGCGCTATAGTGTAGAGTTGAACACTTTTAGGTTGGGGGAGAATACGAATGTGGTATTCTCCCCACATGAATTTAGTGTTGTAATGGCATTGCATAACGTTGGGCAGCCCGTGGACCTAAATTCGAAGATGAAATCGAATCCGGAGTGCACGCATGTTTGACCATAGATCCGTGGATCCGGAGTACAACAGGCCCCAATTTGGCGAAGTGGACTGCGGTGTGCACGCATGTTTGACCATAGAGGAGTACGTTGTCGACACCGAAGAGTTCGAGAAGTATGGCAAGGAAGTCAGCATGGATGTCTATCGTGCTACTATGGCTGCTCGCATTTTACGTGACGAGCGTAGTTGTATGTTAGATCTTTTTCAGTAATTATCTGGGATTTGCTGTCAGACTCTTTGGAGACTCTTGTTTAGTTTGGTTAACTTAGTTTGTGTTGGGAATGGGACTGTCTGGAGACCTTTTGTTGCCAAGTGTGTGCTATGTTGTGTTGTTCGAACCTTATTATCAGCACATGAACTACCTTGTCTGTTATACATTAAGGTACCTTGTGTTCTACAGAAGGTACCTTTTCATGTACATATATAGTACCATAACCTGCATGTTGACGGTATCCAGAACTATACATATACGGTACCCAGATATGAAAGTATACGGTATCATTTGTTATACGATCGAAAAATGAATACATTCCTAATCGAATCGCGTTGTCCTGCGTTATTTTCACAATGCCGAACAATAACGAAACGAGAAAAAAAAAGGAAAGCCTAATGCACCGAGTTCACAGATCTAGCACTCACCAAATTATTCAAAACATGTTGTAGATGTTCTTGCTTTTATCCTTATACTACAATGAATCTTGGTATTTTAGGCTTTAATTCATCCGTGCGGGGTTTAATGCACCGAATTTGATCTGAAACGTATTGCATACTATATATTATTGTTCTACGGTGGTCCGAGATGAAAAAGTACTTCGATCGACATCGAAAAATACTAACCCTAGTACGACGTATCATATATATAAGGGACGCCGTACCTTAAATATCTTTGTAGGGGTACCTATCCTTTGGTTTAAAGAGTACCAAATCAGCCACGGACGACGTACCCAAAATTACTGATGACATGAAACATTTTAGGAAAGCCACTGACATGTCAGACGAGCTGACTTTTATTATTTTATACCTCGTATGTCAGAGTCTGACCAACTTATGACTGAAAATGTCAGCAATCTCTCAAATCATCACTGAAAAATGTCAGAAATCTCTCAAATCATCACTGAAAAAGTCAGAAAAATGTGCAATCATTACTGAAAAAGTCAGAAAATGTCTAATCCTTGTCTTCCACATGAACACTTGCTGAAATACGTCGTTTGTGACGGAATATAGTGAAGGATTAAATACCATTTGTTACTTTAATTTTAGGGTACCAAAATTGCATGTACTAGTGTACAAAATGGCATGTCTTAGAGTACCAAAATTGCATGTCTTAGAGTACCATAATTAAATGTCGTAGGGTACCAAACTGGCATTCATCACAGTTCCAAATTAAGATGTTTGGGTGCCAAATGTGCATACAGTAGCAAAATGGTTTCTTTTAGGGTACCAAACTTTCATGTCTTAGAGTACCAAAATGGCATTAATAACAGTACCAAAGTAGTTGTATATAACCGTACCAAGTGAATCAGTAGCAAAATGGTTTCTTTTAGGGTACCAAAATTGCATGTCTTAGAGTACCAAAATATCTTATCTTACCGTACCAAAACAACGTTCATAACAGTACCAAAAAGTAGTATATAACCGTACCAAACGTGCATGCCGTAGGGTACCAAACTGGCATGTCGTAGGATATCAAACTGGCATGTCGTAGGGTACCATGGTGGCATTCATCACAGTACCAAATTAACATATATTACTTCACCAAATGTGCATACCGTAGCAAAGCGACGTCTTCTAAAGGAACCAAAATGATGAAGACTTAGGGTACCAACATTGCATGTCTTAGGATACCAAAATTGCATGTCTTATCGTACCAAAATGACGTTCATGACAGTACCAAAAAGTAGTATATAACCGTACCCAACTGGCGTGTCGTAGGGTACCAAACTGGCATGTCGTAGGGTACCAAACTGGCATTCATCACAGTACCAAATGTGCGTACAGTAACAAAGAGTAATATATAATCGTATCAAACTTGCATGTCATAGGGTACCAAATTGGCCTTAATTACAGTACCAGATTTACATATAATACTGTACCATTCGTGCATCAATTACAATACCAAACTGGCAGTCTTTACAGTACCTAATTTGGACAAAAACTTCTACTTACTGGCATCATTTAGACAAAAAGAATGAGCCAAGACCATACAAAACAACACCGAAAAAGGTCATGGGACAAAAGCAATGACAATGTACATGGAAAATACGGACGCTACGTCGTTACGGCTTCCGTCTAAATTCATCTGCATCCCTAAAGATTTGTCCATCTCCCCGAATGCAATGACTCCATGCATCTACTGTGTTTCTTTCAAAATCAAACTCCACGGATTCTCCGTTGTCTTCCGTACTACAAGTAATTTTATCAATCATCAGTATGAAAACCCAAAATTTAAAGTTTAACAACTTAAAATAAAAACAAACCTGTTCGTCGGGCCACTTGTACCACATTCATCGGCACGTTCCACTTTCATCGGTATCATTGAAAATTTGTATCGCATAAACAGCTGATACATATTGAAAACATCCGTATTTTCTTTCAATGTCGAGTACAAACTTTGGAACGGAACTTGATACTTTATTGAGTCATGCCGGGAATCGATATCCGACCACCTTCTTTGGAGGGATACGTATATATCGATAAGCGTCGTTGCTTCATTGATTAATAGTAACGAAGACTCCCTTTTATACTCACACATTGCAAATAACGTCCTGCCATCAAACGAATTTGCAGACGCCATATTTTCAGATAATATGGCAACCTGTTAAAATGGTACGGTGTATAGTTTAGATTGGTACTGCATAACTGGACATTTTGGTAACGTATAGACATGCTACTTGGTACGTAATAAATACACAAAGATACTACATAACAAATGTCCAATCGGACTGTGTCGCAATGTATTTAGGTACGGTAACACAACATACAATGGTACGTTATATTCATAGGAAATGGTACGTCGTAAACAGTTACATAAAAGAAAATCGAAATCTCGACGGATTAGCCTCAATAACTGTCAAATCCTAACATTTCACTCTTATATGGAGCTCTTGGATCGCATTGAGCTCCCGGATTTGGGATAAACCTTGAACAAATGCCCAAAATCGATTAACCTAACCCAAACCAAAAGAAAAACTTACCTGACAAAATCAGCCCCAAAAATCGAGAACCCAACGTTCAATAGGGTCTTCGATCCTTGTCCGGCACCGGCACGAGCAGACGGAGTTGGTCGGCAAGAAGAACTCGTCGACGGCGAGCTGAAGGTCGTTTTTTTGCAGAGAAAAAAAAAGCTGAAATGAAATTCTAAATCATTTAATAAGGGTATTTTCGTAATCTTAGGTTATTAGGTACCTAAGTGTAAAAATTTTATTGAACTGGGTACCTAGCTATAAAATTGTTCTCACAAGGTACCTAAGTGGCAGATTTTTTTCCTATTGGGTATTTAAGTGTAGATTTCCGTTTTTCTTTTCATTGAAATCATTTTAATTTTTTCTAGGGTTAATTATCAGTCCCTGGCAAAGTTTAAAATTCCTCTTAAATACCACTCGAATTATTTCTTCCTTGTACCTATTTGAAATTCTTCATGTTCAGTACCTAAAAAGGTCTTTTCAGCGTTAATAAGACGAAAATACCCCTGTTTCACATATTTCATTGAAGTTGAATAAATTATTTCACATGAATTATACCAATAAAACTTGTTATTATACCAATAAAATTGAAATATACCAGAAATTTGTAGAAATTATACCAAATATTCCAACATTATACTACGTTATTATAATTCGAATTTTATACAATGAAATTGGACATTATACCAACTGATTAAGCTATTACACCAGAAATTGAGGAGATTATACCATTTATATTCGTTTTATACCAGTAAATATTGTTATTTAATTTTATACAGCGAAATTGAATAATATACCAACTAATTTTTGCAATTATACCAGAAATTGTGGAAATTATACCATATATCTTCGTTATTATACCATCTATCTCAGTTATTATACCAATAAATAAAGTTATTTTAATTTATACAGCAAAATTGGAGATTATACCAACTAATTTTGCTATTATACCATAAATTGAGGAAATTATACCATCTATTTCCGTTATTATACCAGTAAATATTGTTATTTTAATTTTTATACAGCAAAATTGAATAATATACCATTGCAATTATACCAGAAATTGTGAAAATTATACCATATAATTTCGTTATACTTATCTTCGTTATTATACCAATAAATATAGTTATATTAATTTTATACAACAAAATTGAAGATTATACCAACTAATTTTGCTGTTATACCAGAAACTGAGTAAATTATACCATCTGTTTATTAGGTTGAATTCTACTGGCATAATAACGAAAACAGTTGGTATAATTTCCAATTTAACATTATTTTGTTGGTATAATTAGAATAACAGTTGGTAGAATAATCAAAACAGTTGGTATGATGTCCAATTTAATATCAGGAAATGGTATTTCCGTCCGTTCACTGTTAGGGGTATTAAAAACACCACTTTTTGCAGATGGGTACTTGAAGAATTTTTCGTAAGAGTGCTGGACAATAAGTTTAATTTAATGACAGGGTCTAATAAGGAATTTACCATTTTTTCTAACTAAGGCTTCGTTTATCAGTAGCACCTAGCTGCTATGGATATGCATGTGCTTTGCCTTATAAATATACTCGATGCATATTTGAAAATAACAATAAAAATACTCAAAATGCATTATAGGAGATAGATCTAACGACTTATTTGGATCTAATACAATGTCAAAAAGGCTGTGAATAAAGCCAACGGCCGACTCTCACAAGGTAATATGATAGTTACAGGCGGTCCAAAGTATAACGAACTTAACTATCACCCCCACACCACAAGGCTATATAACACAATATTACAAGAATCTTTTGTCCAAATACGATGATGATGTTCAATGAGAAACAAGAAACCCATAGGAACAGAGTATGGTAACCACAATGTAGAGACATTAGCCTACCCAATATCTGTGCTCTCCCAGGCAGGCTGCTTCAATTCAAGATTGGGCATTAATAAGATCAACGTTTACTATTATTGGAAACGCAGCACCACAATTGAATCCAAGATTTATTTTTCTTCTTAACGGTCTGTGACCCGACTTCCCTACGTGCAACGATATCAGCCATGTACTTTACTACTTCCTGAGGAAAAAATTGAAAAAAAAAAAGAAGTTACGTTACGATAAAGATAAAGAAAGGACAAAAAAGGCTGCCATGAATGCAAATGCATAAGTCAACTCTCACCTGAGGTCCTTTCTCAATCACATCTTTCGGCGGCTCAAACAGAGGATTCCCCTCGACTTTCAACGCCCTGAGCTTAGTCAGCATTCTGAAAGATTCGGGCAGTACCCTTATCTGATTGTTGCTCATGTCCAACACCTCGAGCATTTCAAGATTCCCTATGGACCGAGGAAGGCTCTGCAAATCTGCAAAATTGTTGCTTATGTTCAGCTTCACAAGCGTTGTGGCAAAGCATAAGCTCTCGGGTATGGATTCGATCTCATTGAAGCTAACGTCGAGCTCCCTGAGGCTAGTCAGGGAAGCTGCCGTCGTGGGCAGCTGTCTTATGTTGTTGTAACGCACTGTAAGAATCTCAAGAGACTCTATTCTTCCTAGAGCTTCGGGCAGTGCTTTGAGGCGGTTATAATCTGCATGGAGCTCCTTTAAGGAAGTGCACCGACCTATCGTATGGGGTATTTCCTCGAGGTTGTTTGTCTCGACGTCCAATTTCTTAAGATTGACGAGCGATCCAATTGCTTCGGGGAGAACAGAGAGAGAGTTGGAGCTCAAATCGAGCTCTTCGAGGCGAGTTAATTTGGCGATGGTGGCGGGCAGAGTCTTTAATTGGTTTCCTCTCAAGTCGAGGTTGAGCAGATTAAGCAAGTCTCCGATGGATTCTGGCACTTCGGTGATCTTATTACCGTGTAAGTCCAATGATTGTAATGATGCGAGGCGCCCGATAGTTTCTGGTAATACGGTAATTCTGTTTTCTGATAGATTCAATAGAATCAAAGTGGATAGCTTCCCGATTGAATCGGGAAGCCATTCGACTTGATCTGATAATTTACCCTTGAGGATGATCTCTTGGCTGCCTTTCTTCGCCGATACTTCGATTAGACTTGCCAGTTTGATCAGACTTAGTTTTTCGCCGTCGTCTGCTACAATACATAAAGAAAAGTTGAGCCAAATATCACAACTTTACAAAACCCATCTCACACTTGTCATTGACTTCAGTTGAATTAGGACTTTAAACTCGTCATCAAGCAGAGATTGAAGCATACACAAGCAACCTGAAAACAATTTGAACTCAACTACGAAAAGAAAAATTGTAACTTATTACTCACCTGAAGCAACGACATGTGGGTTAAGAGTCGGATCTATGATCTTTGGCTCAGATAACCCATCCAAAGATCTCACAGCATCGATCCCGTTAAAAGCCATCTTCATCTTGGGTTTCTTCAGATGCAGATCGTCCTTGACATACAAAGCCCCCTTCGAACTATCCCTATCATCACTGTACCTGAAACTGCTAGACAAGCCCGAGGAAGACGACGATGACGTGGCAGTAGTCGTCGCAGCGACGCTTGGCGTGAACCCACTGGACGGTGGCTGGTAGTCGGAATCTGGGTTGATGCACTTCGAAGCTCTCTGAATCAAATCGTCGAACACCATGTGGACGTTTTCCAATTCTAGAAGCCTAAGAGCCTCCCTCATCTGTTCCCTGCACTGAAATTGGACGGTATTTCTCTGCATCTCATGAAGAACTTGGTATAATTCGTCTGGGACGTCTTTGTTCCTCCTTTTGTGCTGCTTTCCGATTGATTCAAGCTTCAATTCGAGCTCGTTCTCGACATTTCGGATCAAAGTCCTGGCAGCTTCAACTTCTTCGATGCCAGGGCGCGACGGCAGCGATCTGTGAAGTCGCATTATCTCCTCCACGACTTCATCCGTTGACATCATCTCCGACGAGCCCATCATTTGCTAGCGATGTGTCTTCAAAAAAATAAATTAACAACAGAAGTGGCAGCGGAAAAAGAAGATGTCGGTAATTTCAGACGAAGTAAAAACGATGATTGATGATAACTGAATGATCTCTCCCTTTTGTTTCTATAAGATTCTGGAATTTTCCTCCATCGCTATAATTAGATCATTCAACAAAAGGCAGCAAACCACCACTGTTTACGAGAGAAGGAAAAAAAAAAAAGGAAGCAAAAGGCGACCTTTACTTCGAAATATTTCTATCCAAAACCTTGAAAAAAATTAAACATATATCCTAAAACTGTAAAGAAAGAAGAAATGAAGTATTAATAAATGCCGTGACAGCGAAAGTCCATATAAAAATTAGCAGACACAAAACTATGGTCCCTGTAGTGGAAACTGTGGGATAATAACAAAAAGCCCATTTTCTGTATTTAATGTTTCATAAGTTTCCGAGTTTTATTCTTCGTAATCTTACAAAATAATTGCATTTGTGTTTATCCACTTTGACGTATAAATTTTGTTAGCTCTGCTTTGGTAATTATGATATAATATCATTTATACAATTATTTGATAATTGTTAGGTAGTTAAGGTTCATGGGGAGAGATGATGCGATCTTAAACCACCATGCAGCTTAGCTGTCCAGTCCTGACTGTTAATGTGCTGTCTTCGCCATTATAATATTGCAGCATTAAATATCGACCCACGACAAACAAGGCCCAACGGACTAAACTGTATATTAAGAAAATCAATAATAAATGCGTTGAAATTTGAATAAAAGGATAAAGGCACCAATTTTTTACACATAGGTACCCGATCCCCGCAGGTACACTATATACATTTGAGTACCCTATATAACAGAAAATAGTACGACGTATGCTACATTTAGGTACGCCCTTTGTAACACACATGTATGCCATCGGTACGACGTATGCTACATTTAGGTACCTATATCAACGTGTTTTGGTACGCAATATATACACAGGAAGGTACGGCATGACTAAAGAAACTGGTAAAAATTAAATCGGATACCTATCTGTAAAATTTTCTGACATGGATACCTATGTGTAAAATTTTCTGACATGGATACCAAAAGATAATTCAATGATAACAATTCAGCTCCTAATCGATATTAACTAATCGGGAAAACAATAACTTACGCAGTTGCTTTTCTCAATCACGAGCTTACACACCAACCCAACATACTGAAGTTGAATGAATTCTTGAAAGCCCCCAAAAGATTGTGGAAAGTAAACGTCATATAAGTGGGAAAAACATCACCTTAAGTATGTAGCTTGATTAGCAGATTGGCCAGTCATCTATTTACCTAACCTTGTCTGATTGATGGCATTCATCCATGGGTGTTGCAGACACCGTTGGGCCGTGGGTCGTTTCTCAGGTTCAAAATCAAGTATGGGGCAAAGAAAATCAGCAAACTCACGAGCATCGATTTCAGAGAATTTGTACTTGCCGACGAGGAGCCTATCAATAGAGGAGTACTTAAGCCTCCGTATCCTTTTCAAGTCACCATATCTATCAAAGTAATCTTTGGAACGAGCACCGCCCGTGGCAACCTTTCTTGGCATCTTTCCAAGCAGCTCCGTCATCAAAGCAAGGTGATCCTTCATATAGTATAGTAGCAATTTTACGAAGTTAAGCTAAAACTCAGAAAATGAATCGATGAGATTAAGTACCTCGTCCTCGCTGAAAGATTGTCCACCCTTGGGAGCAAACATCATCTCGCCAGTTGCAAGTTCAAATGCAATGCAAGCAAATGACCACATATCAGTGGGGAAAGAATAGCCAGATTGAAGTATAACTTCAGGGGCTCTGTACTGCCTCGTCTGAATTTCTTCGCAGACTGGTCTATCGGCCCAACAGGCGTTACCAAAGTCGACTACTTTGCATCCCAAATCAATCCCATCCAAGTTTCTCGCAGGCTTTGGAACTGTGCCGAAGCCTATGCCTCCCATTGACACCCTTCTTTCTGTTATGCGAGCTACAGCTCTTCTGGCCCTTTGCTTCAGTTTCTTCTCAATGCTGTTCATCGTCACTCCGCCCGTTATGTTCCCCTCGGGCCTTTCGAGTATTGGAGTGATTCCTGACCTAATTGGATCATTAGAAGGATTGATGGTATAGCACAGAAGAACGTTCTCTGGTTTTAGGTCGGCGTGTATAAGTCCTAGTTCACGGTGCAAGTAATCAAGGGCAGTCAAAATGCATCTGCATATCTCCCTAACTCTGTTCAAGTCGAGACCTTTATATCTGTTATGCTTGATCAAACTGAGCAAACTATCGCCGAGAAACTCCAGTACCATGCATAGGTGCTGCCCGTTCGGACCCGTATGCCTGAAGTGGTCATTAAGCGTACGACACTCTTCTCGTTCGATGGATCGCCATTGGCAACTGCTGAGAGAATTTCAATTTCATGGAGTGCAGATTGAGCGAATTGTGGTGCGCTCTTTTGGATCTTCAAGGCGACGTATTTCTAGGATAAACCAAGCAGCAATAGAAAGAACAGAATCAGCAGAGTTAAGACATGAATCAAAGATGCTAACCTGACAAGCTAGTCAAAAGCCCCATCCAACTGTTATCGCAGCCATTTGTAATCACGAAAACTTCGCATGATCAACAGACACAGAATAAATGGTTTTTTTCCTATCTACTTTAAATACAAGGAATGGTCTAAGGCTGCGCTCGTTATTTTACCCAATACTTCATTTTGTTTATTAAATGCGCGAACAAACGAGTTCCAATAACATAAATATACAGAGAGATACAAGGTTATTGTCGTACGGAAGTGCGTGTGTCGTACGCGAGCCAGACGGTGGAGAACTGACCCCATCCGAGCTTCTTCTGGGCGACGTATCGTCCGCCGGCGAACGAATCACCGATCCTAACAGCGTGGTAACCTCCTTTTCTGTACGATTCCATTCCTTCATCCTCCTCTTCCGATCCAGACGACGACGACGAAGCACCACACGCCATCATATTTATTTTCTACTCAGGATTAGACGGTGACGATCCGAGCTACGAAAAGAGTACGATTAAACAAACAGATCAATCCCTGGAACTCGAACTCAGATTGTTTCCGATCAATCATAGCCTTTCCACGGGATTGATTTCATTATCGTGGAACGCGGAAAGTAGAGAATCGTTGATCGATCAATCGACCTGCGGATTGCATCTCATTAACACGCTAATTAAAAGGAAGTCGAAAGTTCGGATAGTTTTGATTAGAGAGAGATTGCGAGTGAGTGGCGCGAGATTAGACGTGGCGTTCAACACACGTCTCTCTCCGCTCCGTGATCATTTCCCCTCTCACCTTTTACTTCATTCATAATACGACGATGGGAAACAGAAATCGTTGTTGTATCTTCGACGACTTTTAACATCGAATAGTCTTCTTGCCGTTATTTATATAAGCAAGTTCTTGTATTAGGATGAACACAGAAAGATTCAGCAAATTTACACAAACACTATACACTCCTTTTATTCAAAGATTATGAAGAGAATAATATAGTCGACAAGAACGAATATCATCACTTCTTATCGCTGTTTTCTGCGAATCGAAGGACCTCTTTGGCCATGGAAGAGAAGGATCTTGCTGTATCTTGCATCTCACTAGTCTTCAAGCTAAGCCCCTGTTCATGACAACAAAGCATGAAGGAAAAGAGTGCAAGAAAACGTAACATGTCGATGAATTCATTACCTGCAACTTCCTTAAGTTCTCCCCAAGCTTATTCTTTGCTGTCATGGCGACATTACTAGTAGCTGCCTCCTGCCTTGTGCCCCAAAAATCTTTTCTTTTTATTTTTGTTCTTATTTTTTTTTCTAATTATTAATTCGTTAAGAGAAGATTTGACGAACTTACGCCAGACGACGCATAGCCGTATTTTTTCTTGATTTGATCCACTGCGGCGCCAGACTTCTCCTCCTCCTCCACGGGTTCTTCGTTCTTCTGCACTTTTTCGTTCTTCGTATTTGAGTATCTCAGTTTACCTTTAAGCGCATTGAATTTGCTGGCGATGCTCTTTTTGTTCAATGCATGGCCTCTCGACTTCTCCTTTGGATCGTCGATTTCGATGTCATCTGTTTGTCGAACAAATTAAACGTTGCGTTAGCATTACGATATTATCGGAAATAGTTGGACAAAAGTAAACACACACACACACACACCTATGTCGATATCCTCAATCTCCAAAGTCATCTCATCTTCCTTATTATCGGGTAAGAAGTTGCTTGTAGAAAACAGTATTGCTAGCTCTTCGATACTCCTTCGAGCATCTATAGTTTCTGATTCAAGCTCGTTCGTTGTCTTCGTTTCCTTGTTTTCTTGCACTATTGAGCTGAAAAAACCCTGTTTGATCGTACCGTAAAGAAGTGTTCGATTATCGTCAGTGT
Organism: Craterostigma plantagineum; assembly: GCA_027422505.1. Classification (NCBI taxonomy): domain Eukaryota; kingdom Viridiplantae; phylum Streptophyta; class Magnoliopsida; order Lamiales; family Linderniaceae; genus Craterostigma; species Craterostigma plantagineum. The sequence continues at coordinate 143,511 of JAPQWV010000936.1, forward strand.
CATCATTAATTGCTGGGGAATGGTTAGAGTAATAAACGAACCTTTTTCTTTTGTTTGATGGTAGGAGAAGCTCCTTCAGCAACGAGCGATTCTTTGTCGAATATCCGGGAAACTGAATCCAAATGCCTTTGTTTGCGTCGAGGCAGCCAAAAAACGATAACAATTAATAGATTATTACAGAACATAGTGAGTACTAAATACTACGGTTACAATTTCCTTTCATCACGTTATAACATACCTGTAAAACTTCCTTGTTTTGCAGTGTTGATAGAAAAAGCAACTCATGATCACCGTTCGCCTGGGGAAGTGAAGATAGTGCACGTACGTACATTTGGTTAAAAATCGCAACTTTTTTTTCTTTTACTTATCCTTTTCTTTTAACAGAGAAACGTATGCTTACAATAATAATTTCTCCATCTTGGGACGATGAAACTCTGACCGAGGATGGCCTCAAAGTCGACGCTGTGAGCCCTCTCAAGGAACATTCCTTCAAAAGGGATAGTTCTGGGAGGGACCTATACATCGTCGAAAAACATAAATATGGTAAAAATTCTACGTAAACATACGTGTCTAAACAGCTATGAATCATGGTAAAATTTGACTGTAAGATATAGAGAGAAATTTTCACCTGATCTCGATTTTCCCACTGGCAAAAAGAAGTGTAAGTCCAATATCAAGAGAGCCAAACGCCGATGCCCAAATACAAGAAGAAGCACCGAACTTCTTTTTGTGGAGAACTTTCTTAGTACCCTGTAATAAGGACAAAAAAAAGGCAGAAAGTTAATACATGGAATGCTAAGCTGATATAGACAGAACCACATTACCTGGATTAAATGCAATAAGGAATATACATAAGCAGCTTTCTCCGAACATAGCAACATAACTGATTGTTTTGGAACAGAGTTTTCAGAATTCGTATTACTGATATCTGCTGCACTCTCTGCGCTTGGGATTCCATGTGAATCTGCCAGACATTGATGATGTAATAATAGTTATTATATATGATATATATGTGTGTGTACAGATTTCTGAACTTACCCAAAATCTGAGTGAATAGAGCTTTGGACGGTTTCTTTGGACGAACGGCGCTCGAGCACAGGGTGTTCCCTGATTCTTTCTCGAGGGTCGAAATAGACGAGTCTTTCGACGAAACGACGAGAACGTTTTTTTCGAACCCATGATAACTGCACGTGTTGAAATGCATTGAAATTATTCCAGTCGAGAATTCGCTGACTATCTGCCTTTGATACAATATACTTGAGCTCTCTACATCAATCATCGTTACCTGAGAATCAGTAAGTTGAATTTCATGAACAAAAAAAAATGCATTTTTCTTCACTGAATAATCTGATAGAACTACTAAGGGGAGAGAGAGAGAGAGAGAGGCATACTTGGCCTTGGTCTGAGCCAACAGCAACATGCTTTTGATCTTCGGTAGGACATAAAGAGAGCACAGCACCGTTGACCTTCACAACCTTTGTTCTGTGGATTATATGGCTGTTTCCTTTCTTTGAACCTCCTACAAAAAAATATGCAGAAAAATACTTTACATCGTAAATACATGCTCGAGATTTAGATAAAAGAAAAGGAAAGCTGCCAAAGCCAAGCCAATGCCTTGGAGTGACAGAAATGTGTTTTGTGGAGCAAACGCCTCGGGTTTAAGCATGTATATACGGACCTGTGAATAGCATTAAAAGTGACTATCTGCATACCTTCGATATTATTATGCAAAAAATAGTCGAAGAAAATCGATGGAAATGTCTAACCATTCCATTTTGATCTCCAGATAAGAGAACCCTCGAGTCATAGCTAAAGTGCAATGCAGTCACAGCTATGCCACTAGGAGAAGAATCATTATCATTCTGCAATGTAATTTTGATATCTTCACATAACAGCCATCGAAAAATGGAACTATAGCAGTGATAAAGAATGAATCACATTATCAAATGTAAATCACCTGCTGAGTTATAGAAGCTACGGGAAGCATTAACGGGCTCGATGCATCCCAGAAATTAACCAATCCCAAACTATGCCCTGTAATAAGCAGATTTCGAGCCCTCGAAAACGAACTAAACGTCATTGAATTTCCAGATTTTGCGCTCTTCTCAAAAGGAAAAAGAGCCAACTTTCCTCCTAATTCATCGTCGGAGAATGGCATGCATGGGAGGCTTGAGAAGTACTTCATTACAGTGATGCTCGAGTCGCAATAAGGCAACTTCACAACTAACTCCTTTGGAAGCGAAGGGGAAGACTTATTATTCTGACATTGAGTAAGGTACCTTTCGATCATCGAATCCTCATAGAAGTACATGTGATTAGATCTCCCAAGCAAGGCAAGATATTCGTGCTTGTGTTTTTTCTGCTCGACGGTCACTGTAGTGATTTCCATGTCCAAGATAGGCTCAGTAGGCTGAAGCCCGAGCTTAACAGTGCGAGACTCAGTGTATTCATTGAGCAAGACAACCTTTGAATAGTTAGAAAATGGGAAAAAGAGAGAGCTCATAATTCATGACAGAAAACCTAGCTTATGGGAACAATGTAAGATACTCGCAACAATCTTCTTAAGTACCTGTAATAAGTTAGCTGAGAGATGATCAGAAAAGCCTAAGGCATACAGCCGACTCGATTTCTGGCCCGAATCTGCCCATTTTAGTTTTAATATCGGGATTTTTTCAGACTTAAATCCCAGGTTAAGCTTGTGGATAACATTTATTGCACCACATGATGCTTCGTTTCCGCTCAGAGAATCTTGAATGCTCCAAAGGTATATATCGCCATTGCCATATCCAACGGCAACTTTCGTACCATTGGGACAAGACCAACACGCTGACGTCACTTTCTTTGTTTCTTGATAAACGGATTGTAAAATGGCGTTAGTGCCATTGTTGTTGGTTGAAATGGCTCTGCTTTCATGGATTCCCCACAATGTAAGAACTCCATCCGAATAAATAATAAGAACCCTGAAAATTTTGAAAAAAAAATTGATTGGTGTCATAGCTACATAGCAACGCAATCAACAAGACTTTAAAAAAATCACTGAGAAGGATAGACTTAAACCTCTTAGATTCAACCATCGGCTGCGGCAGTATACATTTTACGTCAACGTTGGTTCCTATCTCATGTGGCGTGCCTATAATCCGTTGAAGATACGTGAATCAAATGCTCCACTGATGCGAAATCAGTTACAATTTCTGAATAACATAGAAGGAAAAAAAAAAGTAATGCATAAGCAATCCTCGTTATTACCATGAGAAGCGAGGAAAGGAATGTGGTACTTCATATGCTCAAGGTGAGATTTATCCATATCTAACTTCAAGACCAACAAAACGCCAGTAGAATCTCCGACGTAGCTGTAAATATTCATTAAATATAAACACATGTATCTTGATATAAATGTAAAGATAAGTTTCTGTTGTAAGAAAATGATGCAGTACAAGTAGGGAGCGATATGCAAAGCTGCGAATGAGGTAATTTCCTTATCATGGCTGTGCGTAGCAGACAAGCTTTTCTTGTCTATGTCCCACACCTGCGATGCGAATGGTTTGGAGCTCGTAAGTATTCCATGGCAAGAAAATGTCATTGCAATGATAGGGAAATAAAAGTAAGATACATTCTCACCTCGATCACGTTGTTAGTGCTTACGCTTACGAGGACACCCTTGTTCTCAATAAACTGTCGATAAAAAATCGAACTTTTTCAACAACGTAGGAAATTATTAATCGATCGAAGAACGAACGAATACTTGCCTGCAAAAATTTGCTCGGTACTGACTCCGAAGATTTCAGTAGAGCTTGCGATCCATCTGCACCAACCAACTTGATCTGTCCATCTCTGCACGGTAATATGCCAATACTGAATATTCCATTCCAAAGTGAACGGTATATTATTACATAGGATATGAAAAAAAAAAGACTAACTTGGTTGCAATAGCCAGAATATGTTGAACGGTGTCGTAAGCCAACGATATGGATCCTGATGGAATCCCATAATGGAAGACCAACCGAGTATTTAAATCGTCGGGTTTTAAGCTATCTGAAAAACTTCCAGGCTGCAATGTAAGAAGAAAACAAACCTTGTAATCATAGTTTTATATCAAGAAAATAATAAGAAATCACCCATTCGAAATGAATAATGTTATTGATAACAAACTATGTGTTCCAAGTATCTTACCTCACGGCTCACACATAACATCTTACTACATCGTTTCCAGCTAGGAAGGATGTATTTTGACGATACATTTGCCATAAAAAGTTTGATTATGACCATTAAACTACAGCACCAGGCAATAAATAATTAAACTTAAACGTCAGTTACTACTACATGAGAAAATGCAGTTGACTTCAGTCTGAATATTCTCATGTCTATATCCAAACTTTTCAAAGTTTTCATGTTAAAGATGGGAAATCAATCATAAGAAACGCTGCAGTAAAAATAGGAAAATCAAATCAAATCAGCACGACAAACTCGAGCCCAAGATCTCGTAAGAATACGAGCTTGACTAAGAAAGATGGACTGACGGGATACCTTCTTCAGAGAAACCTTATCCACGAGTTTCTTGACGAACAGAGACATAACAGCAAAGGCCAGGAATTCAGAGCATCCTTGACGTTTCCATGGCTTCTTTTGATGGAAAGAACAGAGAGTAAGTCAAACGTTCAGTGACGTATAGTGAGAGCAACTAAAAAATGGATTAGGAAAAATGAGAACAAATCTGTTTGTGAGGTGAGATCGTCAAAAGAGAATGAGTCTGATTGACAGTTTCTTTTTTCTCAGCTTGGAGAAATCCACCACGACGACAATCTTAATATAGCATATTAAGATTTTTAATGAAAGCAACTTATGGGTCCAATGATATAAAGGCCGGTCGGTTATTTCTTTATTAATTTAATCTCTTTCTCACAATGCAATGATGGGGGGACACGTGGAAGTTGGCGACGGTTGATCCTAAGATTGCGAGAAGAGAAATGGTTTTGAAAAATCTTGAATTTCCCCTTTGCATTAATTTGGTCATGAAATCAACGGATGGTGTTCCAAATCAATGCATGCCACGTGACATATATAAATACAAGCCTCAGTCAAATATTATTGGTAACATATATACAAATTTTAATATTATTCATGTACTGCAATCTGGGGAGTTTTGTATGGCTTCTCACGTTGACTTTAATACTTCCCACGAGGAAAAAAGGGCACAAAGGAAATAATCCATTTACCTAAAAAAGAAGTTGATATCCACAATAAGATAGACGTTACAAATTCAGGCTCTATATGTTAATAAATACAAGAGGATACTTTCTCCTCACAAAAACATCTTCAGGAATTCATTAATTGGACGCCATTTTTAACTACTGCATCTGAGTTAATTGCTCTAACAAATTTTTACACGGGATTAAACGTGCCGGCCAAAATTCGTTTATTACATCAGCACAATCAATAAAACCCGATATATTACATCACCAATAATTCAGTTTACGGCTACCGACCAACCAAGCATTTAGCTTATTTCATGAAACGGAGAGAGGATTGACATCAGTTGTCGAGCATGTCATTGTTCACTCTTGTACTGCCGTTTTCGCTGCCCCTGCACCAAATTTCAACCTCAGAATACCGAGTGCTTATGATATAGGCAATAACACTGAACTGAAAAAAGAGGGAAGCATATAACAGATCAATAGTAACAACGGTTCTTATTATCTTACAGGGGCATTCATATGGAAGATCTTCAGTCAATCCAATTTAGCAGTAGTTGTCGCAGCCATAGTATGAATATATCGCATAAACAAGAAAAAAAAAGACCAATCTTGTGATCTCTATAGCATTATTGGTCATATGAGAAGCGTATGCGACTCAGATCCTAATATTAAGCAGCAATTATGAGCAACAAACTGCTCCGTACACGTAAGAACGAAGCTACAACAGAAGGGGATTATATACCATGATGTGATCCTGCTGATATCAAGCGATCCATATTGTCGATTCGCCTTTGCATGGACTTCAAAACTGTATTCAATGATGTGATCCTCTTCCTCACACCAGAAATCCTTGCAGCATGCTGCATGATAAAGGGCGACGGCGCATCCTCTAATAATTTGTCAAGTTCTGCAACATAGAAAGCATGATAACAAGACTGAAAAGGGTCTCTGATCTATTGAACTTCAGAAGAACAGACAGAAGACTACAAGGTGAATGAAGATAGCCAACTTTTATCAACAAAAAAGTAGCCCTTCTAGTGTATCTATGGACTAATCTGCCGTAGTGGATGCTAGAAACTTGTACCTTCGATCTAAGCGTCCGATATGCTAGCTAATTACAGCATATGCTAGAATAATTCAGAGTCACATTGAGTGAAATTAGATGTAGAGAACTTCCCAGACGTTTTCCTCACTTTAGCTACATTAAACTAACTAAACAAACCTCCATTTCTCGTATCCATCTCGAAATGAGCACCTCAAAGCAGAATTCAAACAGTTTGTCATCGCAAACAATAAATTCGCACCGAGCATGATCATAAGTAAACGTATGCGTGCAACCAAAAATAGAGCAGAAAAGTTAGCACCTTGGGTAAGCCGATCGAGGGCCGAGTCCAGCTGATCTTGACTGGAAACAGTAGATTCGGCATTTGACTCAAAACTCGACATTACTGATGAAATCAACGAGTATAAACCATCTCCCAATGCCGAAGAATTCGAGATATTACCCGCGCCATCACAATTGCTTTCGCAATCGATATCAGAGGATTCCATCTTCGGCGCGTTCGCCTTTTCTTCCGAGGTTCCTTCCATTTTGAGCTGAAAATGGATACGTATTCTCTAATTAATTATCGCGTCGCTTCAGAGTTCTCGAAAACAACAAACGTAGCGTAACAGTCCACTGCAAAACCATAACTAGGCCCATTATTTCTTATTAGGCTGAGGCCCATTTACAAAATTATAAGCGATCGATCGATATTTTCGGACCGATCGATCGATTTTAGGACCGATCAATCGATATTGTCGTAAAAATCATTCGTACGTAGATGAATTAGCGAACACATGTCAGAATAGTCTGAAAAAAGTCACGATCGAACGAAATTTTGGGCATGCGCTTGGCAGTTGGCACGGCCGAATCACAATTAGGTGTGGAGATTGGGATTAGCCCATCCATGTCGCCCAATTATCACCCAGTCCTAATTATGTTATCGTTGATAATTATATCTCAAATATTTTATGGTAAGCGGAAAAATGATACACATAATCTGCTTTGACTTTTTAAGACAATATAATATATACCAACATATGGAAAAGCATCCAGATTCCAGAAGCTCTAAAGTCATTTAGTAAGAGAAATAAAAAACAATAATCGAAAATTGGACCGAAATCAAATCAAATTCTGATCTTCACCAGTTAATGTTTTCTTCTTTCATCCTTTGTGAATCTACCTCCATTCCTGTAATCACAATGTATACGCAATGATAATGCATTTCTATGCCTTCTTTCGCTTCGAAGATTTTCCTTTTTTTTCTTTCCCGCGAATATAGACGAGGAAATTGGAATCGTGACCCTTCAGCTGCCGCCTCTTCGAATTGCTATTTTTTCCCACAAACAAACGTAGTATTATTCATCGAGATGAAGATGTCGTCGACTTTTTGTGAGCGAGATTGATCAAACCGGGAAATGGGGGCTTCTCCGGCGAAATTCATGTTCGGTTTCTTGTTTGTTTCAATCGTGCTATGGATCATGTTCATGTAAGTTCATCCCTTTACTAAATATAATGGAGTTAATTTATATATTTTTAAATATGTGCGATGTCTTCTGATTATGTTGACCGTAGATGGTCGGCATTCACGTGCCTGAGCTCGATAAGATCAATGTGTTCATTTTCCTCCATTACTTATCAAAAACCGAGAACCAAATGGGCATTGTCTTAGTTTTTAATATTTTTGTTTGTGTGGTGTTTTTCTTCGGTTGGTTACACGTCTTCGTTTTAAGGTGTTGAACCTTTTTTTGGTATCGTACAGTGTCAACTCATCAGAGTGTATTTTGGCTTATTGATGGTTTGACTTTGACGTTTACTACTCTTTGAGTGTGATGGAATCCTATCTGCATGTATGGTGCATGATTGATGACGAATGATAAGGGTGCTTTGCATTTTCTACTTTAAACCACTTTGATTACGAGTGCGCCACATTATGTCTAACGCTGGTAATTACGAGTTTACGAATTTCTGGTTTATTTGCTTGTTAATCAAGATCCTCGTTGATTTATTGTTTATAGAGATCCTTGTGGATTGCTTTGCAGATCCTTTCTCGTTACTTGCTCATTAATATGCATCTATAGTTTGTGTTGTGCATTCTCATTTTGGGTTCCAGGAATATTGAGGTCATTTGACATATGGTGATGCTTCCTCTATTAGGTTTGCTTCCAGACTGGTGGCTTGGATCCTCAGTCGAGTAATGAGAGCATCAGTTGCGTTCCGAATTGGCGGATGTGGATGCTTGAGAGACATTGTTCTGAAGTTCAATAAAGTAGATTGTTGGCTTTATATAAATTTGATTGTACCTTATGTGTGTTCTGAGAAGTCATTTCATTGAACTTCGGTGAACAGAAAACAGATACTTTTTTGTTGGTGGCTCTTATATTTCAGGGTGCTATTGAGTCCGTATCTGTCGGTGAAATCAGATTGAGTTTGCGGCAGTCCTTACTGAAGCTTGGATTTGGATTTATTTCCGGTGATCCAAAATTGCAAGTGGTAATATGTGACGTAGAAGTTGTTGTAAGGTCTTCCGGGAATAGCTCTCGCAAAACCAGATCGAGAAAGTCCCACAGCTCAGGTAGAGGAAAGTTCATGGTTGTGGCAAATGTCGTGAGATTTCTGTCGGTTCAGGTGACTGGCTTTGTTCTAAAGGTAAGAAATGTAAAGCTTACACTTCTATGTGTTTGGTCATCGCTTTAGTTTGATGTTAATTTTCATCTGCATCATATCTTTTTCACATATAAATTGTCAAGCTGGTTGGAAACACTCAGATTGCATTAGATGGCCTTATACTTGTGCCCAGGTTAGTTAGATTAAGCGGCTTTAACGAGATAAATTGTGCACATGACTTAAACAACCAGAAGCCAAACAAAATATTTGGTTTATTACATGGCGAGGCTTGGTTGTAGGAACGGAGCGGATATGTCAGGAAGATAAAAGCATTGTATCTTTTGTCTTCGTAGATCTTGATTGAATGTGTCCATCCAAACAATGTTCATTGATAGCAAATTCAACTAGGTTTGACTGGTTCCATTCTGTAGACAATCAAGTGTTGATAATTTTTTATTTTCTTTACCGATAAAGGCATGATTTTTGTGGTTGGTGAATCTACTGCAAATAATATGGCATCCTATACATGTTAATATGATTCATGGGTTGTTGTTCTGTTTATTACTGTTCTGCGCTTCTTGGCTTAACAATAGACGGTGGTGGTTTGATCAAGGAGTAACTTATAGTCTATCTTGCAATGATGCAGACACCGAAAGCTACAGTGGATCTTAACGACATTAGCGTGGAAATATCTAAAGATGGTGGATCTGAGCCTAACTTGTTTGTGAAACTGCAACTTCTTCAAATTAATGTTTATCTAGTTAAATCCCTTGCAAGAGTTGATCAGATGGTAACTTCTGGGGCATCTGCCCCTGTTCTACAGTCAGATGTGATATGTGCTCCTTTCAGCTGTGAAGAATTGGCTTTCTTATGTGAATTATACCACAACAGGTAGGTGTCTGCCTTAATTACTTTTCGTTATGATCTTGTAGATAGTAATGAGCTCGAGCTCAGGTCTGTTTGTTATGTTAGCCAGCAACCTTTTCTAGCTGACATGGTTGATAAGAAACTGCTCATCGGTTTCTAAAGGACCTCGGATCTGGGAATACAGTGATCTGCATGAACAGTATGTTCTAGCTCTTGCATTGACAAGCATATTTGATAGTTTATTTTATTGAAGAATTTTGAGATTAGGTAATACCAAAATTACAGCTCACCTGATATATTCACGGCATGCCTATTGAATTTTGATTGAAGAAGATATTCTATCACATAATCGTCCTATATATCATAAATAACAAATGTACTTGTTCAGGATAGTCTACGTAGTCAAAATATAGCTGGATAGGTGGATAGGAGCCGAGAAAAACTTGCCTCTACGTATCATATTTAACTCTGTGGTGTCGTGGGATGGTTATTGCTGTCCGCAGCTCTCTGAAGCATGGTGAAAAAATATCCATAAGTGGGAAACCGATGAATTCACTGCATAGAGCTACAATTGGATGAAAATTTAATCATAGAAGCAGGAAAATGTTTCTCTTCTTTTGAATCTTAGTTCGATATGCATATTAATATGGTGCAGGGAAACGGGTGTTGTCATAAGGGAGTTGGATGTTACTACTGGAGAAGTGCATGTAAACATCGATGAAAATCTTCTGTTGAAGGAAAGACGATTAGCTGACGGATCTCAGCGTAACTCAGAGGTACCATCAGCAAACAAGGATCCAGTAGCTGCAAAGAAAAAGCAGGGAAATCAAGCATTGCTCGCTCTATCAAAAAACAGTTCCAAATTCCCTGAAAAGGTTGGTTTGCATTGCGTTTCTCTGAAAGGCCTTTGCTACTTATTGTTCAGTGCAGTATACCCTAAAGCTCGATGCATAGCCTCATCTAGTTATTTTGTTTTCTGGTTGTGTTTTTGAAGTAAGGCCTTCTGATTGCCGTTTTTTATATATCTTGGGTTCATTTTTTTGAAGATTCTCTATTGATTATTTTTGTGATACGTACTATACTAGGTCACAGTCACTTTGCCTACGCTTAATGCAGTGGTAGTGCACAAGAGTTATGGTCTTCTGGTTGAGAATACTATTATGGGAATCCAAATGAGATACAAGAAATCTCAATTTGAAGATGCAGGAGATGGTATAAAGCTTGATTTTCAAATGGAATTTAGTGAGATTTATGTAAGCACATGCAAATTTAAGCTTGAATTTTCACTTGAAGTATCATTGATTACCTTTTTCTGATTTGATTCAAAATCTTGTAGCTGCTCAAAGAAGTTGGCATCTCCGTCGTGGAAATTCTAAAACTTAATGTCGTTTCATCATTTTACGTACCGCAACAGGTAAGTAATTACCTATGGTTGAGATAGCTGGTTCATTACTATCTTGATTACCTAGAGATTGAGCTATGATGATTGATTTGATTATCAGTTTTAGAAAAATGTGGTAAACTTATGACGTCGATTTTTTTAAAATTTTCGTGCCTTCAATATTCTCAGTTTATCTCAATTTTATTGTATAAGGACATGTCAAATATGCTTTTTTTTTTTACTTCTCCAACTGTTTTCAGACTATCACTTCTTTTAAGTGGCATATTTTTAGATTCTTCCGACATATTAATTGTGTGATTGCTTTTTGTTGCAGCCCAACGCACCTCTAAGATCTGAAATCGATATCAAGCTTGGAGGCACGCAGTGCAACTTAGTTTTTGATAGATTAGAGCGGTGGATGCAACTTCGTACACCCAGTAAAGAAAAGAAAGAAACAGCCGAAAGTTGTCTCAATGAGAAATCGCAACCATCTGAACAGAAATCAATTATGTGGGCATGCACTGTCTCAGCACCTGAATTGACAATTGTGCTTTACAGCTTGAGTGGTTCTCCAATATACCATGTACGCTCCCATCAAAAGTTAAACTGTGGATATGCACTTTTTTTTTTTATTGTTAATCTTCATGTATCACCTGTAAATTTACCATTTTATAATCATATCCCTATGTTCCTTCACATCTTTTCATTTTAATTTGGTGAACCTTGAATTTAGGGATGATAACGTTTTTAGTCCCCAATATTTGGTATGAGCGTTTCTGGTCGTCTATATTCCGAGATTCCACTTTTAGTTTCCTAAGTTACTGATTTTGGATGTTTTGGTCCCTTGGTTTATTTAATCGTTAGTTTGGACCGAATTTAACACATGAGACATATTATCTCCTTTTAGTCGAATTTAAAACTGTGGTTTCTGTTGGCAAGTCGAAACAGAAGATGAGTTATAAGGGTTTAAGTCGGCTAAAAGGAGATCATTTGCTCTCACATGTTAAATTCCATCTAAACCAACGATTAAATAATCCGATGGATAAAAATGGCCCAAAATCGGTAATATAACATACTAAAGTGACATCTTGGGATATGAAGGACTAAACGCCCATACGCCAAACATTGAGGGCTAAAAATGTCGTTAGCCCAATTTCTTTGCAAGCTCCAGCTCTTGTACTGTTTAATACTGCTAAATGCGATTTCATGTATATATGTCGATTACTTTGCTAGGTTATTATTCTAGTGCCCATCGACTTTTGACGGAACGTAGGAGTTTCTCTATTTTTCCATAGGTGAAAATGATAACTTTTTGTGAAGTTTCTTCGAGAATAATGTGATGTCTTTGGTTTATGCCTATGGAATGGATTCTGGATGATCTTAAGCCTTTTCTAGTTTTGCTATTTCTTGCTTAATATTGCTTCAGTTTTCATCATGTTTGTTTCTTATATTCCACCCCTTATGCATATCGTTTTGATACGGTTGGCAACTGTGCCCTGATCTCTGTTTAAACTGCAGATTTGCTCTCAATCATCGCATGTATTTGCTAACAACATATCTAGCTCAAGTACAACTCTTCATATGGAATTTGGCGAATTGAACTTTCACCCATCTGATGAATATCAAGAATGCTGGAAAGAAAGCTTGTTTCACCTAGAAACGAATACTGGTTCATTAATGCACATCGCCAAAGTGAGTGTGGACATGGGCTACAGAGATACAGATTCTGTTGAAGATGGAATGAAGCACAATACCGTTCTTGGCGTTGATGTGACTGGTATGGGTGTCTACTTGACAGTCAGGCATCTTGAATCACTCATTTTAACTGCTTTATCATTCAAAGTCTTCCTAACGAAACTATCTGCTTCATCTAAGAAGCTCTCTGTAAGAAAAGAATCCAAACCATCGAGGACATCTGGTAAAGGGATTAAACTAGTGAAGCTCAGCCTTCAGCAATGCTCGTTTAATATTTGTGGAGAGTTGGGATTGGATAACATAGTTTATCCTGATCCAAAAAAAGTAAATTATGGATCTCAAGGTGGTAAACTAGTAATTAGTAAATTAGTAGATGGGACTCTTCGCACGGCACATATCATGTCTACAGCTCCTGAGGAAATAAAAAAGTATAAATACTCTGTAACTCTTGATATTTCCCACCTCAACCTTTGCATGAACAAGGAGAAAAAATCTGTACAGTTGGAGCTTGAAAGAGCAAGATCTGTCTATCAGGAATTCTTGGCTGACGATAAACCTGGGGCGAAAGTATCCTTACTCGACATGAAGAATGCCAAATTTGTCAAGAGATCAGGCGGTCTTAAAGAAATTGATTTTTGCTCTCTCTTTAGTGCCACAGATATAACTATGAGTTGGGAACCTGATGTACACATAGCACTATTTGAACTTGGTTTACACTTCAAATCACTGGTTCAGTCTCAGAAGATTGAGAAAAGGGAGAATGTTTCAGTACCAGATAATGATAGGAAGAAAGAGGACTCGGTTGAATCAGTGCGCTTCAATAAGCAACTAAAAAAAACAGAATCCATTTTTGCTGTTGATATAGAGATGCTTAGTATATCCGCTGAGATTGGGGATGGAGTTGAAACCTTAGTCCAGGTTGAGTCCATCTTTTCTGAAAATGCTCGTATAGGAGTTCTGCTTGAGGGCCTCATCCTCCGTTTAAACGAAGCTAAAGTTTTTAAAAGCAGCAGGATGCAAATATCTCGGGTTCCCAATATTTCTGGAAAAGATTCAAAATCTGAGAAAGTTACTACTTGGGACTGGGTAATTCAAGCCCTTGATGTGCATATATGTATACCCTTTAGGTTGCAGTTGCGAGCAATAGATGATTCAGTGGAGGAAATGCTGAGAGTTTTAAAGATTATTACATCTGCTAAAGCAAGTAATATATTTCCTAATAAGGAGCATTCCAGAACAAAAAGGGTTAGTTCATCAAGAACTGGATGCATTAAGTTCAGCATACGGAATCTAACAGCTGATATTGAGGAAGAACCTATTCAGGGTTGGCTTGATGAGCACTACCGTCTTTTGAAGAATGAAGCCCGTGAATCAGCTGTGAGGTTAGATTTTCTTGATAAATTTATTTCAGCAAGTGGTCAATGTGAAGGTGTTGGTGAATCAAATGATTCTGTTGAAGGAAAGTTACAGTTGAATGGAGAAGAAATCGATTTCAAAGATGCTTCGGCTGTTCAGAGGTTGCGTGACGAAGTATATAGACAGTCATTTCGATCTTATTACAAGGCATGCCAGAATCTTGTTCCATCTGATGGATCAGGGGCCTGTAAAGATGGCTTCCAGGCTGGTTTCAGGCCTAGCGCTTCCAGAATTTCTCTCTTTTCTATTTCTGCGAAAGACTTAGATATTACCTTCACAAAGATCGAGGGTGGTGATGCTGGGATGATAGAAGTTTTGCAAAAGCTTGACCCAGTATCTCGTGCTCATAACATTCCATTTTCGAGGTTGTATGGAGGAAATATAATTTTGCATGCAGGTTCAATCGCCGTTCAGATTAGAGACTATACGTATCCGATGTTTGTTGCAACTTCAGGTCGATGCGAAGGACGTCTTGTGCTTGCTCAACAGGTTCCATTTTGTTTATGACCATTTCAAATTCTTATCAATTATGTGGTTATTTAATGCAACATTTCATCTGATTGTTGATATTCAATATTTTTTCCTCAAATAATTTTACAGGTTACATTTAGTCAACCACTAACATATTAAATTAAATGAAATAAATTTGCATTCGTAGCCCTTTTCTTATTGTCCAGTCAATCCCTTGTTCAAGTAGTTCATATCTTCATGTACTGGTTCGTCAAGAAGATGAAATATGTAGATACTGCTGAGTAACTCAGACATTTAGTCTAGAGTTACGAAAGATTGAAAAGTGTTTTTGTTTGAAAATTTATTTGTACTGCATATAGTCGGGCATAGATGTTTTGGCTTGTCATTTATGCTTTTGTTGATATGAGTTTTGATCTTCATCCTTTTGACATTCTTTCTCTTTACAATTATATTACAGGCTACCTGCTTCCAACCCCAAATTCACCAAACTATATATATTGGACGGTGGAGAAAAGTACGCGTATTTCGGTCGCTTACTGGCACAACACCACCAGTAAAAACATACTGTGACTTACCCCTACATTTTCAGAAAGGTGAAATTTGCTTTGGCACTAGCTTTGAGCCGTCCTTTGCTGATATAAGCTACGCTTTTACTGTGGCTCTCCGTAGAGCTAATCTTAGCGTGAGGAATCCAAATCCAGATGTTCAGCCCCCTAAAAAGGAAAAAAGTTTACCTTGGTGGGATGAAATGAGAAACTACATTCACGGGCACACTACTTTATACTTTTCAGAAACAAGATGGCAGATTCTTGCAACAACTGATCCCTATGAGAACATGGACAAACTTCAACTTTTTACGGGCTATTTGGAGGTACAGCAATCAGATGGACGTGTCTATGTTTCTGCAAAGGATTTTAAAATATTTGTTAGCAGTTTAGAGGGTGTACTGAAAAATAGTTTAAAACAAAGCGTCGGGCTTACTGTACCTTTCCTTGACGCTCCCGCTTTCGTGCTTGAAGTATTAATGGAATGGGAGTGTGATTCTGGGCAACCTCTCAATCACTATCTTTTCGCCCTTCCCAACGAAGGTCTACCTCGTGAAAAGGTTTATGATCCCTTTAGATCAACTTCTCTTTCATTGGGATGGGATTTTTCTTTGAGGCCTATTTCGTCTAGCAGTGACGATCCACAGCCTTCCTCCATTGGTCAATCGATTCTGCATGGAACATCTGACAGTCTACTGAAACCAGATAATCAGCTGGTTAATTCACCAACTCTGAGTTTTGGCCATCATGACTTGGCATGGGTCCTAAACTTTTGGAACCTAAATTACATCCCTCCTCACAAGTTGCGGACTTTTTCGAGGTGGCCCCGTTTTGGGATTCCAAGGATCCCAAGATCAGGGAATCTGTCAATGGACAAGGTGATGACAGAATTCACGTTCCGAGTTGATGCAACCCCTACATGCATTAGGCACGTCAGCTTACGTGACGATGACCCTGCAAAAGGATTGGTGATTAAGTTGACAAAACTGAGATACGAACTCTACTTCAGTCGTGGGAGACAAAAATATACATTTGAATCTCTAAGGGATCCGCTCGATCTTGTGTATCAAGGTGTTGACCTTCAAATGCCTAATGCTTACTTTAATAAGGAAGGTACCCCGGCAGATGCTAAAGTCATTCAAATGATCGGGAAACAATCTAATTCTGCATCGGTGGATAGGGTCATGAGTGATAAAAAGAACTTTAAAAGTAACAATGCAGAGAGGAACCGTGATGATGGGTTTTTGTTTACATCAGAGTATTTCACAATCCGCAGGCAATCACCTAAGGCTGACCCAGCAAGGTTATTAGCATGGCAAGAAGCTGGAAGAAGAGATACTGAGATAACATGTGTCGGATCTGAATTCGAAAATGGGAGTGAAGGCGATGAGCATACAAGGTCCGACCCAAGTGATGATGATGGCTATAATGTTGTTATAGCTGACAATTGTTTGCGGATACTTGTGTGTGGATTAAAGCTTCTGTGGACACTTGAAAATAGAGATGCTGTTTGGTCATGGGTAGGTGGGATATCGAAGGTGTTTGAACCACCGAAACCTTCTCCTTCGCGTCAATATGCTCAGAGCAAACTACTGGAGGAAAAAAATGTCACGGAAGGTCCTGAAGTGAACAAAAATGATGACCAGAAGGTCCCTTCTGCAAGAGACTGTGCAAGTTCTTCCATGCAGAATGTTGGGACAGGCGCATCTGTATCTTCTCCATCACAATCAAGCAGCGGAGGGGTTGCTTCCCTGAGTGCAATTGGTAAATTTTAAACTAGCTTGCATGCCCTCAGTCATATGCGATTGCATGTAATGACACTTTGATACATATAAGTGCATCGGGATATGCAAGGGAAGCATGTCGGCATGTGTCCATATGGGGATTTTTAGCATACATCTAATAACATTTAGGGGTGTTTGTGCCTGTCCTTTTATTAGTGTACTTGCCAAGATATTTGTGAGTGCACGTTGCTTATAAGTTTCCACAGAAATATGTTGCTCTTAAATCAATAAAAACTACTTCTCCAAATGTTCAAGCCAAACCGACTATAAGGCAATTTTTTTTTTTTTTTATGTATATTAGGTAAATGGGTAAATATTTGCTGATATCTAGTGTCTCTGATTTTTTTTTTTGAGAGTCTGGTATAAGTTATCATATCATTGTTGTACTTATTGGCCATGTTATAAGTCCCAATATGCTTGTTCCGTCATATTGCAGATTGAACTCATTTTGTTACTATTTACAGCAAAGTCTATCAACAGTGATGACTCTGATGAGGGAGGGACTCGTCACTTCATGGTGAATGTGATTGAGCCACAATTTAATCTTCATTCAGAAGAATCTAATGTAATATCTCACTTCTAATTCTTTTGATATCTGACAAATAAAGACAATATACTTAGCATGGATTTGTTTTAAAAATTAGTATACATATCTCATTCAGTAGATTGCATATTCTTATGCTATAGAATATGTTCATCTGTCAGATATGTTATATTGGGACCTAGGTAGCAGTTGACTTATGTACAAAACCCATCCGTATATATCCAATCATAAGTGCTTGAAATATGTTAGCGGAGCTTCTATAAATCATAGATGATATTATATTTGTTTGTTATGCTTACTTCCGAGCATCATTTGGCAGGGTAGGTTTTTGCTTGCTGCGGTGAGTGGTCATGTTCTAGCTCGATCTTTTCATTCTGTCCTTCATGTTGGCTGTGAGAAGACTGAGGAAGCACTTGGTGAAGGAAATATCCAAATTCCCAATTCTCAGCCCGAGTTGACTTGGAACCGCATGGAATTCTCTGTTATGTTGGAGCACGTGCAAGCTCATGTAGCCCCTACCGATGTGGATCCTGGGGCTGGACTGCAGTGGCTCCCGAAAATTCGTCGGAGCTCACCAAAAGTAAAGCGCACTGGAGCACTGTTGGAAAGGGTGTTTATGCCTTGTGATATGTATTTCCGTTACACAAGACACAAAGGAGGAACTTCGGACCCGAAGGTACATGCTGAAGTTCTATGGAAGAAATTTGACTAAATGTTCCCCTTAATAAAAAGTTACTTGGATATGCATCCAAGATTTAGCTATGAATAGTCTTGCATGCTGCATAACTCTAACTATGAGTTCTTATATCTTCTTACAGGTGAAGCCCTTGAAAGAGCTGAAGTTCAATTCTCATGATATAACAGCTACAATGACCTCCAGACAGTTCCAGATTATGCTTGATGTGTTGTCCAACCTCCTTTTTGCTCGGCTTCCAAAGTAAAAATACCCCTTTCAACTCGTGTTTCTGAAACTGCATGCTCTTTGACCAGTTTATAAAGGCTCACTCCTAGTTGTGATTGTTAAATGTAAAAACTGGTTAGGTATACTCTTCACACATGAAACAGGTTCTGGGAATACATTTTTTCATACATTGTGGCATCATATGATTGCAGTTGGTATGATTTTGCTAGGGAAGTTTTGAACATGGTTCATCATGTATTATAGTAAAGTTATTCTACGGTGCAACTTGGAAACATTTTTTTTAATGCATTTTTGTTGTTGACGAATCAGGCCTCGCAAAAGTACTCTGTCATACTCAGCAGAAGATGATGATGACATCGAAGAAGAAGCAGATGAAGTGGTCCCTGCTGGAGTTGAAGAGGTGGAATTAGCAAAAGTGGACCTTGAACAGAAAGAAAGGACACTGCAGCTGATCCTTGACGATATAAGGAAACTGACTCAACTTATTGATATATCTGGGGATACTTACCCCGAAACAGAAACGGATTTATGGATGATAACTGGTGGAAGGTCCTCTCTGGTAAGCTTCCTAAATATTTTTGGATAAGCGAGTGGTGTGATGTAATGTTACCCACTTTGTGCCATGTGGAACTAGTCCATGAAATAAGATTAATTTTCCACAAGTCATGTTCCCGTGCAATGCTTTTCGCTGAATCACTGAGGTTCAATGTCAAGTTGTTGTTTGGAGCTTCGAATATATGTTCTCTCCTATTCACCTTAGGACTTATGGATTGCAATCTCAGGTTCAAACACTGAAGAAAGAGTTTGTTGCCGCCCAAAAGTCTAGAAAGGCTGCGTCCGCATTCCTGAGGATGGAATTGCAGAAAGCAGCACAGGTCCGACTAATGGAAAAAGAGAAAAATAAGAGCCCATCTTATGCCATGCGTATTTCATTACAAATTAATAAAGTGTCCTGGGGCATGCTCCTTGATGGAAAATCTTTTGCTGAAGCCGAAATAAATGACATGGTGAGTCATTATGCTATGCTCCCTTTTTGTTAGGATTCCACATGCCTCAATTAGGTTATCTCTTTTGTGATGTTATTTTACATAAAGAAGAGGAAAATAGTTAACTCCTTTTATGTTAACCTAATGTTTCATATAAATACTTTCAAGTTATTTAAGTGAGCCCATGGTAGGTATTTCAAGTTCCGATATTCTTTTCTCGAAATAAGTGTTTAATCTTAAATACGCTGGTTGATAGTTGATATATCTTTCTGTTGAAGCTTTGTACTACCAGTAATAACTGATCTTATAATTTCTTCTGCAGGTCTATGATTTTGATCGGGATTATAATGATGTTGGCATTGCTAAATTCACAACTAAGTATTTTGTTGTGAGGAATTGTCTTCCTAATGCCAAGTCTGACATGCTCCTTTGTGCTTGGAATCCTCCTACTGAATGGGGAAAGTACGCCCTTCAAAATCAGCTATTGTTTACTTGTTTCACATCATGCATCTCATTTTCATATCAAGTTCCTTCTTGTTAATGTTAGCTTCACTTATGACTGAATTGGTTTATAAAAAAATGCTGCATGGTGCTATATGGCATTCATCTCTCTTTGTCAACACAACAATGTGACGATTGCATGGTCAAAATTTTTAAAACAGCTGTCTCTCATAGATAAAAGTTTCAATATCATATTTGTTGTGTTTCTTTGTTACAGAAAAGTCATGCTTCGGGTTGATGCAAAACAAGGATTCTCAAAGGAGGGAACATCTCCTATCGAACTACTTGAGGTGAGTTACCTCTTAGGTCCCTAAATTTTGGATCACAAATTTGTTTACCTGTGTTGATTGTTGTTTTACTTGACTTTTACTCACGTATGATCACTCATTATCCATAAAGTGGTTCTCTATAGGTAGGATTTCACAAAGTTCTAGTTTCATGATTCCGTGACCAACTTTGGAACAACTTTTTAGGTGGAAATCTACCCCTTAAAGATTCATTTGACTGAAAGCTTTTACAAATTGATGTGGATGTACTTCTTCCCTGAAGAGGAACAAGACTCCCAACGGCGTCAGGTAAGTTAGAAGCTGTACTGCATCATTCCAAACAAAACAATCATTAACTTGTGGAAGCCAATTGGTTTTTTTTTTTTTTCTGTTGTGATCCGAAGGAAGTATGGAAGGTTTCTACCACAGCAGGTTCAAGACGCATAAAGAAAGGGACGACTGTTCATGATCCTTCCCTCTCAGCTAGTCACACATCAAAGGATACCGAAACATCCAAGTTGAGCACCTCAACCGTTACAGCCTCAAACCAATCGACGGTTCCCGCTGATTGTCCACAAGTTAGTATTTGTACAAGTTTTTAAATCGGTTTTGGTTATCTTAAATTCAATAATTTTTAGAAGGATGAGAATATGTTGGAGTCTAATAAATTTATCTGTAGTTAAATATATCATGTGAAGTGTTCAGAGTTTTAACTGTTCATTATGTATTTCAATGAGTGAATTTTCCCGTGGTTTGCTCACGATGACGGATGGATTTCTTCAGGTGTCGAAGTTACAAAATAAAAAAGCAAATATCGTCAGTGGCTCTACTCCAAAGCTAAGACGAACATCTTCCTTTGACAGAACATGGGAAGAAAATGTAGCAGAATCTGTTGCTAATGAGCTGGTGTTGCAAGCACACTCTTCAACAAAAAATGGTCCCCTTAATTCTCATGAACAGCAGAATGAATCCACCAAAAATAAATCAAAAGATCCCAAAAAACCTGGTCGGTCCTCTAATGAGGAAAAAAAAGCTGGAAAAGCGCCAGAAGAGAAGAGGTCCAGGCCTCCTCGAAAGCTGAGGGAGTTTCGCAACATTAAGATCAGTCAGGTGGGTACTTCCTATAAAAGAAATAAAATATTTTTGCGTCAGTACACTAATCGTATTATATACTTGAATTGCACATCCAAATGTTTTAGGTTGAGCTCTCGGTTACCTATGAAGGATCACGATTTGCCGTCAGCGACCTAAGATTGTTGATGGACACATTT